>JALPQI010008611.1:0-41192 GCA_025490895.1 Thaumatotibia leucotreta
CTCAAATCTTAAAAAATGTCATCGCCGTCCACAGATAAGGACTAATCACAATAAGCCTGTACTAAACGGTCGGCAATGACGGCTTCTTATCGTCACAACAGTCGCATCAGATTGAGTTAAAAAATAGTTTTAATCTTTTGCAATATGTAGTAGGTAAACAATTTATTACTGTCCCATCAGGGATTTACTGAGGGAAAAGTTACTTAAAAAATGTTGAAAAATAGAGCAGTGGATTATTGTATTCTACATTACAAGAATACAAAGCTATGCCTTACATGGCTGTGCAATATTAGTTTCCATCAGCTGTCACCGTAAAGCTGTCAGTGTCAGTGTCAGGTGATACGAGGGACGTTGACAGCTATCTATACACCTCAAGTCAACTTCACATTCACTTTAACCACTTTACCGTATTTACAGTCTTATTTTGTTATTCTCTTGTTAGTTTCTGCTGTTGCATTACTGCGGACTATAATAATACTTCGGTCGCAGGATGTCGCTAAACGCTATGCGCGTGAAAGTGGAACACGGTGACGTAGATTCGGTCGACGGTGAGTTTGGGGCAGTTAGTTCATATATTCGCATAGACAGGCTGCCGCAGCCTACGAAGGCTGCGACGCTTAAGTTAGAAACATGTACCTACACTCCTGTTTTTGTAGAACCTCATACTGTACACCGTAATGTAACTAATGTAATTTGAAGCTAAATTGATACATTCTTTGCTAGTTGTTAAAGAAGAAGCAGAATGCATGGAAGACGATTATGAAGGACTGGATGTGAAAGAGGAGCCTTATTTCTCGGACAGCGAAGCACGAGCGGGCCTGTTCACCGACCATGTGCTGAAAGAGGAGCTTGAGCTGGGGCCGGAGTCCCTGCACCGCCCCAAAGTCACTATGGTGGTGTTTCGTGGTAAGTAATGAAATAATTATAACCAGGCTCACAGGAACATAAATGATACAAAGATAAATAATTATCCTGAGACTACATGACATAAACTAAACAAAGCTTGTACTGTGAGCACTTCGCAATAGAAAGTTTGAAGTAATTTTATTTTTTCCCTCCATGCATGGCTTTCACTCCTTGCCAATAGTAGCAAAGTGGATTTTGCCAATATAGACTTGTAGACTTTTGGAGAATTTTTGAGAATGTTCGGTAGAATTTTGGTTTTGTGGGAGGATAGGCTGGAAACCTAAAACAAATACGTATTATGGACAACACAAACAAACAAACACACAAGAGACAAACACGAGTATTAATGAAAAAGAGCGGGAAGCGGATGACAGTTAGGCAAGCAACAAAGCAGATGAATCACTAAAAAAAAAAACAGAAAGGTTATCCCGATGTCTGAAGCTGAAATACAGTTTTAGTTATTAATGAATAAAATAGTGTGGATTATGCAGATAGTTATACGTTGTGGAAATCAAAGTTTAATGTTATGATCTTGAATATATTTTATGAGAATGGCAGTTAGGGGAGGGTCCATTAAAGATAGAAAGGAGTTGAAATCAATAGGACGCGGAATATTGTCAGGCAATAGTTTGTAGGATTTGTCAGCCTCCGTAGCCTAGTTGGTAATGACCCTGCCTACGAAGCTGGAGGTTCCGGGTTCGAATCCCGGCGAGGGCATTATTTGTGTATTTATTTATCACAAATATTTGTTCCTTGGGCATGGCTGTCTATGTATTTAAGTATCTATATGCATCTATCTATTATATATATCGTCGCTTGGTACCCACATCACAAGCCTTAATTAAGCTTACCGTGGGACTAAGTCGATTTGTGTAAGATGTCCCAAGATATTTTTTTTTTTTTTTTTATTATTTATTTTGTAGGATTGTGTGTCCTTAGAATATTATTTGACAATGATATTAACAAAAAATATCATCAGGTATTATACAGGCTTACTGTATGGACTATGATGGTAAAAACATAGTTTACTTTAAATTCTATCTCCACAATAAATTAATTGGATATCATCATACATCAGTTATAAAATGCGATCCAGTTTGTAAATATTTATATAATATTGTTTTTATATTGATTTAAACTTACAGGATTAACTCATATTTTGAAGACAAAACGGGTGCTAATTGTGTATATTTACATTTAATATCCTGACGTTTCTGGCATCATGATGATCAAGATAGGTTTTAAACGGAAGTTTATGAGATTAAGACCCATTTGTGTTTAAAATATAATATGTATGCTTGATTACTGACTTGACAGTCCTCTTGCATACAATGATTTTATTAATATTTAAAAAACAACTTGCAATGCTTTCAAATATTACTTTCTGTAATGTCTATCATTTGATGAATGTTTGTCTTCCAGACAAATATCCTGTGGTCCAAATGTACAAACTGTTATAACATGTAGGTTGGCCGGCCGCTGCCCCGGCCGCGGCCCCGCAGGAGTCCCTCGCGCCGAGAGCCTGCTCGGTGCTGCTGGAGCGCCTCCCTCACGAGCCGTCTGTCCGGGGGAGCCTCGCTACTGCACCTGCAGACCTACTTCAACACAAATGTACTTTATTTTATTTTATGTGAAATGCGCTTACCCGTGTACCCGTGTCTTAATTACTCGCGGATTCGGTCCGCCCTCAATGTGTAGGTAGTGGCAATCCGATAGGTTGTCTTTAAGAGTTACTTTAATTAATCTTGAAAATTGTACATTTCATTATTTCTGTGTTTGAACCCCAGTTCAATAGTAAAAATTATCAAGTATGTAAGTAGTTGATAATGGTATATTATACAATCGTAACATAATAAGGGCTCTTAAAGATTTCGTACCTTAATTAGGCCACTTGTGCATATGAATGCAGTTTTTCTTTTTACTAATACTAAAATCGATCTCATGGTCCCTAAGACAAGATTTCGCTATCTGTTATGGTACCCATAACCTCCATACTGACTGATTGATCATCCTGTATATGTTAATACTGTACTGTGATGTAGAACATCATTCGCGTGTTGTTTGTTGCAGTGGAGGCGCGGGCAGGCGAGTCGGAGGTGTCGGGGACGAGTGGCGAGGACTGCGTGTCGCGTGAGTACAGCTAAGACTAGGGATTGCAATTGCTGGATCCAGCATCCAGCAATCCAGCTGGATCCAGGGCATTTTTCGGTCTGCTGGATCCAGCAGCCAGTGCTGGATCCAGCGCTGCGGATCCGCAAATAAAATTCATCAAAAAAATGCATAATCAACTTTACATAAACTTATTTTACGTCGTGTTTGAAACGGTTCCGCGATCCCGCGCTTAAATCTAATTGATTGTGGCAAAGTTGAATTACAGATATGTTGTCAGCAAAAAGAGTACAAAATTTATCTATACATTTAGGCAGATCATTTATTATCAGTGATCGGATTAGGTAGTGCCATTTCGGGTGAATGACCTTAAACATTATATTTACTTAACATGGATAAGCCTCGGGATCCTGGGACTTATATTTTTTAGCAGAACATTTTCTCGTTATGTCATAAATTGAAGAAAAATTTAAAAATAAAAGGATTTTGTAATTGTGAATACACAGTAACAGTAGTAGAAACAAACCAATTATTAAAGAAAACTCTATGACTGCTCTACTTTAGACCACCAGAACCTCAGTCCAGTTAGAACAAAATCAAAGTCCAGTGAGATCGGCCAAAAGAGTCCCAATAAGATCGTCTCAAAGTCCGGTAAAGAAGTAAAAATGATTGATTAAACCAATCATTTAACTACGAGTGTGAAATTAACAAATAGAAAAACATTTGTGGCCATTGTGGAAAAATACCCTTAAAACCATGTTCGATAAGTAAAATTAGACAAATTTTTATCAATATCAAACTGAATGTAAAGAAAATAACTATAAAATTGTAAATTTTCGAACAAAAATGTTACTTTTCATATTAAATGTCGGGCTTAGAAGTTATGTCCACACTAAGATAACGTACCGAAGTCCCGCGAAATGGCACTACCTAATCCGGTCACTGTTTATTATATAGATTAAAAATAAAACACAACCGAGGACACTGCCTTGGGGTATAGATCGAGTAATATTCGTTTTATCTGATTTAAATATTTCTATGGTACCTGTGATCTGTGATGTAGTTGTGATATTGATTTTCTATTTCAACGCATTGTGTACGACTTACAGGTCCTTAGGTACCTTATTAAGGTATGGTTTGAACCAATAGTGAGCTGAGCCTCTAATACCTATTCCAAATAATTTTTGCAATAAAATATCATATAAAACACAATCATAAGATTTGCTCATACCTAGCAACTAGCAACATACCAATAGCATATTTTCTGTCATTTATTGTGTTTAAAACTTTGTTTGTGTACTTGAAAACTGCTGACGATGTTGAGCGACCTTTTCGGAAACCGTTTTGAGAATCGTTAAATACATATTTTAAACTTTTCACAAAAAAATAATCGGTTCGACATAGCGATTTCAAAAATTTAGAAAAAAAATTTAGAAGGGAAGGGCCTACATGTTTAATAACGGACATCTTAAGGAGATCTGGGACTGTTCCTTCTGGTTAACTGACTGGTTAATGAGAAGTGTCATAGGAGGGGTTAACTCTTCAGCGCATTTTCTTACTAAATAGGGTGGTACTGGCAACTCATCTTGGCCAAAACTTCTTTTATTTTTGAGACATTTAATTAATTAAATAAAACTTCAAGTGAGGTGACGGGGCTAAGGTAGAGCGATTTTTCAGATGATGATATGACGGGTCGTCCCCGGAGCGAAATTTCAGCCCTCTGCGGAGTCGGTTTTTGAAATTCTATCCAATTTTAAACTAAGGGGTATACTAAAACGTTTCAAATAAATAAAATAATTAAAAAATAAAACAAAAAGTTCCCCGACTTCAATCGAAAGAAAATATTATAGTAATAAGACAAGCGCCTATATGTAGATACGCTCACAAGAATTAAGCTGAAAAAAGAATAATTTGTCACTTCTCAATTAGCTTAAAACGGCAGTCGTGTCTTTTAATTTCTTTATTATTTTAATTTTGAAATTTGTTTTAGGTATATAATTCGCAAAAAATTACGCGTTATTGTCCTCCCTTTCATAACATTGAATATTATTATTAATAATTAACCTGTTTTATTGCAAATAAACGTTTTTTTTTTGGTATTTTTCCTACCTGCTGGATCCGTGCTGGATCCAGCTGGATTGACGCCGATCCAGCAAAAATCCAGCTGGATTGAAAACACTGCTGGATTGCAATCCCTAGCTAGGACCATCGCCGCCAGACTCTACGGCAATTATTGTTGCAGTGGAGGCGCGGGCAGGCGAGTCGGAGGTGTCGGGGACGAGTGGCGAGGACTGCGTGTCGCGTGAGTACAGCTAGGACCATCGCCGCCAGACTCTACGGCTATTATTGTTGCAGTGGAGGCGCGGGCAGGCGAGTCGGAGGTGTCGGGGACGAGTGGCGAGGACTGCGTGTCGCGTGAGTACAGCTAGGACCATCGCCGCCAGACTCTACGGCAATTATTGTTGCAGTGGAGGCGCGGGCAGGCGAGTCGGAGGTGTCGGGGACGAGTGGCGAGGACTGCGTGTCGCGTGAGTACAGCTAGGACCATCGCCGCCAGACTCTACGGCAATTATTGTTGCAGTGGAGGCGCGGGCAGGCGAGTCGGAGGTGTCGGGGACGAGTGGCGAGGACTGCGTGTCGCGTGAGTACAGCTAGGACCATCGCCGCCAGACTCTACGGCAATTATTGTTGCAGTGGAGGCGCGGGCAGGCGAGTCGGAGGTGTCGGGGACGAGTGGCGAGGACTGCGTGTCGCGTGAGTACAGCTAGGACCATCGCCGCCAGACTCTACGGCAATTATTGTTGCAGTGGAGGCGCGGGCAGGCGAGTCGGAGGTGTCGGGGACGAGTGGCGAGGACTGCGTGTCGCGTGAGTACAGCTAGGACCATCGCCGCCAGACTCTACGGCAATTATTGTTGCAGTGGAGGCGCGGGCAGGCGAGTCGGAGGTGTCGGGGACGAGTGGCGAGGACTGCGTGTCGCGTGAGTACAGCTAGGACCATCGCCGCCAGACTCTACGGCAATTATTGTTGCAGTGGAGGCGCGGGCAGGCGAGTCGGAGGTGTCGGGGACGAGTGGCGAGGACTGCGTGTCGCGTGAGTACAGCTAGGACCATCGCCGCCAGACTCTACGGCTATTATTGTTGCAGTGGAGGCGCGGGCAGGCGAGTCGGAGGTGTCGGGGACGAGTGGCGAGGAATGCGTGTCGCGTGAGTACAGCTAGGACCATCACACACAGGAGGAGTACAGATAGTACTGCGCGGGGCTTCTATTTCTGCTCTAAGGGATAAAAGGTACCTAACGAACCTATCCAGGTTAGAGTAGGAGAGGTACAAATTTGTTATTTTTTAATGCGGGGGGCTCTGCCCCCCGAGCTCCCCTTGTGGGGGGCTACGCCCCCCCGTCCCCCCCCTTTTTGGTTTCGCAAGGATGAGGATGCGTAAACAATTAATTAAAAGTAAAATAGTTCTTTTATTTATCCGGGAAACTACGCTCGAAACCTAACCAATCCAAGTCGGTTGTCGGATTGTCAAGGGTAAGTAATATAACGTACTTATACGTTTTTGTAGAACTTAACCTAACTTACTTTTCTTATTTATATCGTTATATTAGAAGTTAGTATATGTTTTAACTTTTATACCTTTATATTGATATATGAAACGGAATTCGTTAATATGTACGTTAGACTAAACAACGGTATATATTATTAACGTTATATTATTTTTGTATTATACTATTTGGAAATAGATGTTTAATACATTATACCTAACGTTAGTATACGTTATGAACGTTTGTAAACTGTAATTATACTAAAAGTGCGTATTCATTATGATACGCACCCCAGTAATCTAGTTTCACGGGCAAAATTTTCAAATGCTGTCAAATTGATATCATATCCGGATGATAGGGCTTTAAGTAAGATACAAAATTTTCTTCATAAATTGACATCAAGCCCTGTAATTTCCGCACTCAATTCCGGATTTTCAAAGAATTTACGGGCTGTGTTACCGTCGTTCGTCGTACCATAACCAGGTTTTGGTTTGTCAATAATGAGCCCTAATTTTTCTTTAAATGCCTGCCTAATTATATTCGATCTTTGTTGAACAGACATCTTATCTTCTGCTCCTCTTGCTTGCCATTTTTTTATATCAAGGCGGTAGCTGATGTGCAGCATGCATTCAAAACATCTCATTAATGCATGTAGTGTTGAAAAACCGAAACTAACTTTATCCGGATCAACCGTATAATCCATGTTTACATCATTTAAATATTTGGCCGTTAAACCACAGAGATAGCACCTTAGTGTTGAAGAATTTTCAGTTAATGCGTTGCACACCTTGCCATCTATCATTGTCAGCATCATTTCATGTTCGACGCTATACTCTTTTCCGTTTAGTACACATATTGATGGAAGTAACTGCCTTATTTCCTCACAGATTTTATTACTCTCAGTCACTATAAGCTCGGTATTTTCTTTGGAAAAAATAAACTTTATAGGTCGACAGTACATAGTCGACGAGGGGCGAGGATTTTGCCAAACTATTTTATCACCTTCACATAATCTAAGTGGCACAAACGAAACTGCAAACAAAAATTCGTCAGTATCATTTGAATTTGTAAATTTTTGCTTATAGGTACTATAACCGGAACTACCGTCACAACCCCATTTGCTTATTAACTTTAATTTTGGATTGGTCAAGGTTTCAACAACTTCACTTTGTGCCAAGAGCAGACGTTCTGCAGTTTTATTTAAAATGGCTTGAAGTTTAACTTCCGCCCTTGTTTCGTTAATAAAAAGGCTTTCATTGGGTGGATAGCATAATTTTTTTGCAGCCTGTACCTTTGTATAAGACGGATATACGTCATGGCCCGTTTTTAAGGCCCATTTTCTAGTTTTCATGTAGGTATAACTGGTACATTTAGCTTCGACATAATAAGCCAAAGCTTCTTCGCTTGATAAACAGCGTTGAGCACTAATAGAAGCTGTCATTTTCTTTTTTATTTCAGTGGCCACTGCAGGTGTTTGGGTAACAGATTTTATTATATTTGCTGCGTCACGATGACCAGATAACCTCGTAGATACCTCGGCAGCAATTCCTAATTCTTTGTCATTACAAGATTGCACTAAGTGTTCTACGCGTCTTTTTTTGGTTTTAAATGAAGCATCATTAAAATCGATTCTTGGCCGACCAGGTCCAGAAGTCTGGGGAGGATCACATCCAAATGAAGACGTAGAAGGTTGTATATAATATTGAATTGTAAACTTAAGCTCTTCACGAGTTAGCCATCCAACACCTAATGGTAGTGCTTCGAATACTTCTTGTCTTTTCCCGCAAGCAACCCACTTTTCTAATAATTTCCCAGAAATACGAGCTATATTTCTCTTGAAATTTCTTAGTGAATCTGGCGTGACTCTGCTCAAATCAAATTTAATTGAAAAATAATCGAAAAGACGGTTATTTTATCCTTTTTAGCATGTTTTAACCATTCTTCATAAAAATCCCTCCTAGGTACGGATAGTTCGATTTCTAAAAAAAAGTCAAAGACTTGCATCAGGTTGCAGTTTCTAAAATACATCAAACGAAAGAACATTAAAAACTCTATCATTTAAAAAAATCCAGCCCGGGGGCAAGGGGGGGCATCATTTTCCTTATCTATGAAACATGAAACTCATGCAAAAAAATTGGATTTTTTTACGTTAAAATTGATTTTTATTAGCAAAGGAATAACCGTTTTTAACAATTAATATTTTAAAATGTAGTCCTTACCATTTACTTCACGATCCATGACTAGAAGTAGCACGATCTGATTGATAATGATTATAAAATATTGATAAGCGAAGAGCAGTAAAACGCACGATTTCACTATCGATGACAGTGTTTCGGTTCGCTTCGACATTATTTATGAATTTTATGAGGGTAGTAGGATAAAACTTTTACTGGAATCATTCCTTCTAGGATGTTGGCTATCGCTATAGCCACCACAGATAATGAAATAGCGTGACCCTTTTTGTCCACCTAGATCGGGGTTTCATCGCACTGTGAGTCGGAGACGAGTGGCGAGGACTGCGTGTCGCGTGAGTACAGCTAGGACCATCGCCGCCAGACTCTACGGCAATTATTGTTGCAGTGGAGGCGCGGGCAGGCGAGTCGGAGGTGTCGGGGACGAGTGGCGAGGACTGCGTGTCGCGTGAGTACAGCTAGGACCATCGCCGCCAGACTCTACGGCAATTATTGTTGCAGTGGAGGCGCGGGCAGGCGAGTCGGAGGTGTCGGGGACGAGTGGCGAGGACTGCGTGTCGCGTGAGTACAGCTAGGACCATCGCCGCCAGACTCTACGGCAATTATTGTTGCAGTGGAGGCGCGGGCAGGCGAGTCGGAGGTGTCGGGGACGAGTGGCGAGGAATGCGTGTCGTGTGAGTACAGCTATGACCATCGCCGCCAGACTCTACGGCAATTATTGTTGCAGTGGAGGCGCGGGCAGGCGAGTCGGAGGTGTCGGGGACGAGTGGCGAGGACTGCGTGTCGCGTGAGTACAGCTAGGACCATCGCCGCCAGACTCTACGGCAATTATTGATCACGCGCTGTAATTAGGGCCACGAGTGACTGGACGTGTTGGCGATAGAAGGCACGATTTTTCAAATATTTCAGTTTTTTATTTATTTTTAGTATAAAGAAAAAAAACGTGTCCTTTATAATCACCCAAAATCGTACAAACCATTCATTCCAAAACTATCTGTAAAAGGACAAAGTGGAATTAACGATAAATATATTAACTAAAATGTTTACACAGCATTACAGTATTAACATGTGAAGTTCAGCAACTCAACTACAGATGCCGAAACCGTCACTCATTTTCTGTCCCTCTCACACTCGCGTGGTCTCACGTTTGACTTGTATTGTTGTTGCAGTCTGTCCTCGCGCCCGGCGACAGCTCGCGATGACTTGCTCCGTGAGGCTCGAGCGCCTCCGCGGCGATGAGGGACACACGAGCATGCGCGGTGGGGAGAAACCCTACACGTGTGAACACTGCGGGGAACGTTACACTGACAAGACTATTTTAAGGAATCACATGCAACATTCTCATAATTCGTCCAGAATCCAAGAGTTATCATGTGCTTTTTGTAGTTCTAAATTTCATACGAAGTTGCTTTTACTTGAGCACGAGAAGAAAGATCATGGTGTGACGTATTTCATGTGTGATGTGTGCGAGTACACGACAGGTCATAAGGACAATTTACGGGCTCATATAAATAATCACAATGTAAATACATGTCCCAATGAAGGTAATTCACACAAACAACAAGAGATACGCGCCGGGAGAAAGACTTACAAATGTAGCACTTGTGATTACAAGTGTCATGGCGAAAAACACTTTCTACTTCACAAAATGACACATACTGGCAAGGAGCCTTTTCAGTGTAGCCACTGTGATTACAAAAGCCCCTGGAAATCACGGCTTGTAACACATCAAATGGTACATACGGGACGGAAGCCATTTAAATGTAGCCTATGCAACAAAAAGTTCAGTCAGAAATCACAACTACAAAGTCATAAGATGAGACACACTGGCATTAAGCCCTACAAATGTAATCTTTGTATTTACAGATGCAGTACTCGCTCAGTTTTACAAAAGCACCAGAGGATTCATACTGGAGAGAAGCCGTTTAAATGCAGCACATGTGACTTGAAGTTCGCTCAGAAATTTATCCTACAAAATCATGAGATGATACACACTGGCGTTAAGCCTTACAAATGTGATCTCTGTGAGTACAGATGCATTCAGCGTAGTTACTTAAAAGTTCACCAACGGGTTCATACTGGGGAGAAGCCGTTTAAATGCAGCACATGTGACTTGAAGTTCACTAATAAATCGAACCTACAAAATCATGAGATGATACACACTGGCGTTAAGCCTTACAAATGTAATCTCTGTGATTACAGGTGTCGCACTAGTTCGGATTTACGAAGGCATCAGAGGATTCCCAGTATTCACACTAGGAAGAAGCCATTTAAATGCAGCACATGTGAGTACATGTGTATTACAAAGGCAGAGTTACGAAAGCACCAGAAAATCCATACCGGGTAGGAGATATTTACACTGTAAATATGCTAGTAAATATAAAAAAAATGCGTTTTAGAAAGACACGTAAAGGGAATAATTCTAGTGAACAACGTTAGTGTAGTGTCCGCGAGTGGTCGGGGAGGAGGCCCGCGATACTGAACTCGACGGTTGCTGTTTCCAATTGTCTGTCGCCGGTAGGTTCGCACGACCGTCCATGTATACAGGTATATTATCAGATAATGTTGTGTTGAGGAATGTGTAACTTGTCATAAGATTGTTATATATCTATAATCACAAAAGACTTTATATGAAATATAATACATTATAATGTACGTATAATTGAAATATAAATAATGCCCCAAAAGTATAGCCTTTTTTTGATTATAATAGTATTTTCTCAAACATGCATAGCAATATTGTACGTAGTTATGTTCCTTATAATAGGCTGCGAAGTATGACGTTTCAGGTGCGACTAGTACAAGAGGTTGTTAATGGAATTTAATACAATTCTTGAAGGCCTAGGCCAGCAAAGTGCTCTTTTTTAATTCCATTCCACATACATTTGTGGTACAGGCATCATGAGTTTCATGACATTCTACTACTATGCAATACTAAGCATATAAAAAAATAAAACTTTGATATTTTTGTTATTTACCTATTTCATTGCATGTTTGAGAAAAGCACTATACATACCTGCCCGCCTCAGGCCGTCTATCTATATGCCTTCGGCCGGCCCCTTTAGTCCCGGCGGCTATAAAGTAATGCACTATTGCGCCGGTGTGTAACACAAACTTTTCTCCTCACTATGGCTTAACACGCACTACGGTTTTTAAAAAGCGGTTACGCTACCGCAAAAAATGTAACGTACGGCATTCTTTATTAGCACACTTCCAGTAACTGATTTTAATAACGCAACTTGCTACATTTTGATTTGCGGTTCACAAGCGCAAGTTTTTATGTACTTCATGTACGGCAGCGCCACCACTGCGGTCCGTAAAAAGCGGTTTTTTCATCAGTTCGTCTCAGAGAGCGGAGCAGTGAGGTGTGTGTTGTGCGCTGCATTATGTCATCGGAGTCACTGCAGATGTGGGCCAACCATTCGCAATAATTTATCAAAACTACTAATTGTCATCCAGTAGTAGTTAAAAAAAAATGTCTTTGTTGTTATAGAAGACGTACGAAGACATTTTAATTTTTTTGTTTAGTTCTTAAAGCTAAGGCCACAGATACTGCTCTGAGGAAATACATTATCATACTGAACGTGAAAACCGCGGAAACGCAACGAGTTTTGGCCAGACCGCAACCGCAAGAAAAAAACCGCAGTGCGTGCTAAGCCTATAGCGAGGAAACTCAAAATAGTACATTGTGCATCAAGGGAGGTAAGTACGGAATTACAAACGAGAGTGTTAGAAGCCCGACGCCGTAGGCGGAGGGCTTTTAATATGTCGAGTAAGTATTCCGCTTACCGACCGTGATGCATACAATATTTTTCATCACACTTGCCGACAAAAAAATAAGTTTTAAGACCAAATATTATTAAATGATGTACTTACATTTCTATGCGTGATGCATGCAAGCAATGGCGCGCTTAGACAGCAAATGTGATGAAAAGGTAAAAATATAGTACGCATGTCGGAGTCGGTGAAATTGACAATGTTGACATTTCTGCGACTTGTAATTGCGTCTAGTCAACATACAGAACATTATCATCATTTATGGTTCATTTAAGCAAAGGTTAGCTAGTTATGGAATTTTAGGGCTTAATGAATTAAATTCAGTAAATATAAAGTAGGTTGGGTTTTTCACCAAATTCTCAAACAATTATTATGAACGACTGATACATGAGCATTTTACTATTTCGCTATTTCGCGGTACGCTCCAAGGTCATTTCTTTACTTTACTCACTAGGGATTAAAATTCGTTTTTACCCGCTGGTATTAAAGGATAAAACGAGCGCTTAACGAGCTAGTAAGGGTATATTTTTATTGTTTTTAATAGTGTAAATATAAAATAGCTAGGTACACCAAAGGAAATTGAATTCAAGTACCATTTCGGTTATGCCGCGGTGTTTGAAGGCGAAAGTCTTTGATCAGTGTGCATGGTCGCTTACAATGGGCTTCATAAGAAGGCTTTAAGTCACCCAGAAGCCCCAAAAGGCAATGGAGAAGAACCAAAGTAACCGATATAGCTCTCCGCCACGTACCGGAAAGCGCAGCGTGGGTAGGCTCTCCACAAGGTAGACTGATGACCTGGTGAAGGTCACAGGAGTCCGCTGGATGCGGGTGGCACAGGACCGGTCATTGTGGCAATCCTTGGGGGAGGCCTATGTTCAGCAGTGGACGTTACGTCTTTCGGCTGATATGATGATGTTGGGCTAAGTGCGGATCGGGGCAAGTGCGGATAAATCAAATAACTTCAGAACTAGACCTATTTTGTTATTGTCAACCACATACCGTTCAACGCCATTTTCTTGGCTTCCATATCATTAACAATCGAATATACTTATAGCGTGTTACTGCGCTCAATCTTTGATTTTGTAAAAACAGTGTTATTCAAGGCGCGCACGAAATTACTTAGTATTGTGTGTGATATTATATCAGCCCTAAGTGAATCCGCAACAAATACTAATAGATTTATCGAGCGTACTTGAACAAACACGTCAGGGAGGCTCATGGCAGGGCAAGGCGGTCATTTATGTTAATTTATGCTGGGACATTAACAGTAGATAAGTAAGGGTTCACTTTGAAAAAATGTGTGTAGGTAGACAGAATTCTATATATTCTTATCTAAATATAATTTAAAATAGTTACAAAATTATCAACACCAAATTAAAATGGATATTTTGGCTAAACATCATTCATTTTAAATAGAATAAATAAATATCTTGGGATATCTTACACCAATCGACCTAGAGCCCGTTTCTCGAACGCTTGCAACATAAGCGGAAGTCTCTTTTTAACACTACTAATTAGATAAGGACTTCCGCTTGTACAAAAGTTCAAAGCTTTCGAGAAATAGGCCCCTAGTCTCACGGTAAGCTCAAATTAAGGCTTGTGATGTGGTTAACACGCGACGATATACATATATAATATGTAGATAGATACATATACAGGGTGGTCCAAACCTTGACGTCAAAAATTTTTTTTAGATTCCTCTCGTCATGAGCTATCAGAATATACCCCATGTATGTTAGCCGATTTTTTGTAGTTTTCGTGTTATGAAATTTAGAAAATTTTTTTTTGAGAAATTCTGAAATGAAGAAATTTATTAATTATTAAATTTTTTTTGGGTTTTTTAACTAGTTTCTTTTTGTAAAAGTTAAACTAAAAATAAAGCATTTACTGACAAAAAAATTAGCGTCCTCACTTTGATACAAGTAGGATAAAAAATACCAAATTCAAAATTTTACGCTAAAAACGCATCAAAATAGCATTAATGTACGTAATTAAAAAAATTAAACATATCCCAAGGAATTTTCGTATTCTAAAGACCGCGCTAGACCTTGAGCCTTCGTAAAAGCAAAAAAAAGTGATACTTAATTATGAGGATTTTTCGGAGTAGTCGGTCAAATAAATTTAAAAAAGCTAAAAATTTTTAAGTAGTAAAAAATTTCTTGTATAACTACACAAATTGAGTTTTCGCGGTATTTTCTGTCTTTGTTTATTGATAAGAACAACGAAACAGACGAAATTTTACTTTATTTTTAAATAAAAAATTTAGAAGCTTTTTTTTTAAGTTTATTTGACCGACTACTCCGAAAAATGTTCATCATTAAGTATCACTTTTTTTTGCTTTTACGAAGGTTTAAGGTCTAGGGCAGTCTTTAGATTACCAAACATCCTTGGCCTTTGTTTTATTTTTTTTTATTTACGTACATGAATGCTATTTTGATGCGTTTTTAACGTAAAATTTTTTATTTGGTATTTTTTATCTTACTTGTATCAAAGTGAGGACGCTAATTTTTTTGTCAGTAAATGATTTATTTTTAGTTATACTTTTGCAAAAAGAAACTAGTTAAAAAATCCAAAAGTTTTTATTAATAAATTTCTTCATTCCAGAATTTCTCAAAAAAAATTTTCAAAAATTCATATCTCGAAAACTACAAAAAATCGGCTAACATACATGGGGTATATTCTGATAGCTCATGACGAGAGGAATCTAAAAAAAAATTCTTGACGTCAAGGTTTGGTTGGACCACCCTGTATATACATACTTAAATACATAGACAGCCATGACCAAGGAACAAATATTTGTGATAAATAAATACACAAATAATGCCCTCGCCAGGAATCGAACCCGGAACCTCCAGCGTCGTAGGCGGGGTCACTGCCAATTAGGCTACGGCGGCTGACTATAATATAAAGACTTCTGCATTTTGGAAGTGGACTAACAAATTGAATGTACAGGCTGGCCTTCTCAGTGTCGATGGCGTTAATGAACCCACGGATATTGCAAATGTTTTCAGGGAGCACTTCACTGTGAAGCCTGACTTATACTTACTGATTTCTAAAATTGAACTTTTGACAGTTTAGATGAGTCTTATACAGGGTGGTCCAAACCTTGACGTCAAAAAATTTTTTTTAGGTTCCCTACGTCATGGGCTATCAGAATATACCCCATGTATGTTAGCCGATTTTTTGTAGTTTTCGAGTTATGAATTTTTGAAAAAATTTTTTTTGACAAATTCTGGAATGAAGAAATTTATTGATAAAAAAAAACTATTGGGTTTTTTAAATATTTTCTTTTTGTAAAAGTATTACTACAAATAAAGCATTTACTGACAAAAAAATTAGCGTCCTCACTTTGATACAAGTAGGATAAAAAATACCAAATTCAAAATTTTACGTTAAAAATGCATCAAAATAGCATTAATGTAAGTAAATAAAAAAAATAAAACATATCTCAAGGATTTTTGGTAATGTAAAGACTGCCCTAGATCTTAGACCTTCGTAAAAGCAAAAAAAAAGTGATACTTAATAATGAGGATTTTTCGGAGTAGTCGGTCAAATAAACTTAAAAAAGCTTAAATTTTTAAAGTAGTAAATAATGACTTGAATAACTACACAAATTGAGTTTTCGTGGTATTTTCTGTCTTTGTTTATTGATAAGACCAACAAAACAGACGAAATTTCACTTTATTTCTAAATAAAAAATTTAGAAGTTTTTTTTAAGTTTATTTGACCGACTACTCCGAAAAATCCTCATTATTAAATATCACTTTTTTTTGCTTTTACGAAGGTTTAAGGTCTAGGGCAGTCTTTACATTACCAAAAATCCTTGGGATATGTGTTATTTTTTTTATTTACGTATATTAATGCTATTTTGATGCGTTTTTAGCGTAAAATTTTGAATTTGTTATTTTTTATCCTACTTGTATCAAAATGAGGACGCTAATTTTTTTGTCAGTAAATGCTTTATTTGTAGTAATACTTTTACAAAAAGAAACTAGTTAAAAAACCCTACAGATTTTTTTTATTAATAAATTTCTTCAATCTAGAATTTCTCAAAAAAAAAATTCAAAAATTCATAACTCGAAAACTACAAAAAATCGGCTAACATACATGGGGTATATTCTGATAGCTCATGACGTGAGGAATCTAAAAAAAATTTTTTGACGTCAAGGTTTGGACCACCCTGTATATACACCGTGTTTTTATTGATTTCTGTTAAATTAAAGGGAAGCTTATTTAATTTTAGGTCAAAAATAATCAATTTCTCTAAAAAAAAACTTAACTCCTACTGTTATTGAGTTGTTGAAAAGTGTATTGCAACCAAACCCCGGATGACGGGAGCAAAAATGCGTTTGGCATTAGTGCTTACATATCATTTCTAGTACCATATGACAGTTACAAAACCAAAATTAAAGCCTAAAAAGCAGCTTGAATGTCGTTCAGAATTTCAGAGTCCACTTGTCAAGATTACTTTTACATCCTCAAGGCGAAATTATTCACAAAAAATATCATAATGTGTTGACTAAAAAAATTGGTGAATTCATATTAAAAATCTTATATATTTTTGATATCTGGAAAAGAAGTGGAACTACTAGGGAAACATAATTAACATAATCTATAAATTTCAAATTAAAAAATCGTTCATATGGATGTCGATAGATTAGTCGATATTTAGCTAAGCACTAGTGACAAACGCATTTTTGCTCCCGTCATCCGGGGTTTGATTGCAACCTTTATTACATCCTAATGCTACTTATTTTGACATATGCTGTCAGTCACCTGAAATTAACTTTTGTGTTATTCTTAAGGTTCTCTCACATTTAGGTACCATTTCATTTATTATGTATGAAAACGAAAAATATTTTTATTTTTCGAGTTCGACTAAAAGCTATGTACCAGGTAGCTCCAATTAACGTACCAAGTAGCCTGTTAAAAACGGAGTTTAAAAAAACACGGTGTACAAGACTATCCAAAAAATAGTGAGTCTTACCCTCATATTAATATGGATCAATCCATAACTGTCAAAAGTTCATTCTTAGAGATCTGCAACTATAGACTCACGTACGAACGATACCATGACGTTCAGTTTAGGTTCAGAAACGGGACAGAGATATACGACTCATATAGCCTTGTCCCTTTCTCTCGACCTAAACTGACATGCATTAGTACGTCATGGCAACCCCCCTGGGGCTGGGCATCGGCAATAACGAAAAGGTGATACAATACCGGCTTGCGAAGCGGCGAACGCTATTAAGTCAATATCGGGAGGCAAATAACCAGGCCACGACGGCCTGTGTCGATCATCGCGGCCATACCGCGGACACGGAAATCCGAAAATTTCGACGATTTGTCTCTGTCACTCTAATGATAACTTCGTTGGAGTGACAGAGACAAATGCCCGAAATTTACGAACTTCGATGTTCGCGGGAGCAGGCCTGTGCTGCGCTATGCTGGTCAACATATAACAGTAGTGTCACAATATAACCATTTCTTTTCTCTATGCGTTGCACAATAATTAAAAATAAAACAGCGTGCTTATCGCTCCATCAAGCAAAGTACCTACTCTTGCTACATGATAATCAGTTTGGGTTCAGACCCAGACTCTCGACTACAAGTGCTATTTCGAGCCAGAGGCATTTGATCTGATTTTGAAAAAAAAAACACTAATTTATGGCAACATTTTTATTCATTCAATTAAATATACATACATGTAGGTATTATGTTTCTATACACAATGGTCTTATAACAAGTAACACGTTTAAACTTTCGTGAGACATAAAAACTATAAATATAATTAAACGGTTAAACTCACGTGCATTTAGTGACTACGCGCGACATGTTCCGGAGAGCCTAGGTCTCCATTATCAAGCACTGAGCTCGCGTTCACGCCTCGCGCGTAGTGACTGAATACACGTGAGTTAAGAGTTGAGTTTAATTATATTTTAACTCCCTTAAATATTCATAAACGTCACCTAACTTAGCAAGCCGCTAAGAATTGTTTGTCCCTTTAGTCTTATTTGAGAACAAGAAATCTTGTCCATATATTCAGCTAGTGTTTAGATAGGTTAATGGGTTACGTATAATGTTTCACTGCAATCTAAGATTTAGTTTTATGAAACACTTTGTTAACTACTGTTTATTAACACTTCAACCAGTTTATATGTACTTAGTAATAATGATTACTACAAGTTTAAATTTAGATTAGTAAAACACTTCGTTACCTAAATACTAGTTATAGGTATAAGGTATTACCTTGAATGAAGTTGACACTTGAAAGAAGGATACAACACCATAGGACCATGTTTGATAAATAAACGAATTTTGAATAGAATTTTATAGACATATCGAGAAGACCGAAAGGGACAAACAATAGTTAGCGGCTTGCTAAGTTAGGAGTCGTTTATGAATAAGGAGGTAAGTTACACGTTCCTCGATACAACATCATCTGATATAACAGCTATACCAGTAATTGGAGTTCGAGGCCAACGAAACTACGACAGATGCGTTATTGTCAAATCTGTCAAAGTCTCTTATGTCATTGTCAAGTAAAGTTTTCAGGTTTCCACAACCTTTTTGTTATTTAATTAATTTATTTAAAATAATTCCTAATAAAAACATTATATACCACTGTAGTGTTTTTACGCGTTTCTGTTTAATATGGCTGTCACAACTAGGATTTTCTTAAAAACACGTAAATACCTAAAAACTTTTCTTTTCTCTTAACTAACATTGATATGACAACATTTTCTTGTAAAGAACTTAAAATTACCAGTGAACACGAACGACAGCGTGCCATATTGATTAAGACAGTACATACTCGTATAACATTTCACCCAGTATATTTCATTTGGAATTTAATTTTTTGATGATGGGGTGTATAGCGAAGCTAAACATGGCTGAACCAAGTGGGTCACCTTGTTAACAACCTACAGAAGAAAACAAAACGTTAGATCTCTATGATAATTTAAATGGAGAACTATAGCACTGCCAAAGAAATTTGTAGGTCAAAGGAATTTTACGAATACGAAATGTGAACATAAAGCACGCTACAATGTATTATTCTGCAATTTCTAAACGTATGCAGAAATAGGGTTTTAATTTATGTGTAGTTAAATTGCTGTACCAAATGTTATTAACACATGAGGTGATACCAGCGCAATACCAACTTTGTTACTAATAATTGCGGATAATTCCGTTTTTATTAAAATATCTTATATTTACGTGAAAATAAGTAAATAATATTGTTTCTATAAATTAAAGAATTAAAATTACCAATAAATAAAATATCTCAACGTCTATTTTTAGAAAATAAGGATTTACTATTGTATGAACATTTCATTGTTGTGGCAATATTTTCGTAGATTCTTTGGCCTCGAACTCCAATTAGTGGTTTATACATGGACGGTCGTGCGAACCTACCGGCGACAGACAATTGGAAACAGCAACCGTCGAGTTCAGTATCGCGGGCCTCCTCCCCGACCACTCGCGGACACTACACTAACGTTGTTCACCGGAATGTTTCCCTTTTAGGAGTCTTTGTAAAACATTTTAATATTTACTAGTATAGTTACAGTATACAAACTGCAAATAAATATCTCCTACCCGGTATGAATCCTCTGGTGCTGTCGTAACTCTGCCTTTGTAATGCACCTGTACTCACAGAGATTACATTTGTGAGGCTTAACGCCAGCGTGTGTCATCTCATGTCTTCGTAAGTTTTGTCGCTGACTGAATTTTTTGTTACATGTGCTGCATTTAAACGGTTTCTCTCCAGTATTAATCCTCTGGTGAATTCGTATTTCACTACTATTTATGGATCTGTACTCACAGAGATTACATTTGTGAGGCTTAACGCCAGCGTGTGTCATCTCATGTCTTCGTAAGTGTTGTCGCTGACTGAATTTTTTGTTACATGTGCTGCATTTAAACGGCTTCTCTCCAGTATGACTCCTCTGGTGAATTCGTAGTTCACTACTATTTATGGATCTGTACTCACAGAGATTACATTTGTGAGGCTTAACGCCAGCGTGTGTCATCTCATGTCTTCGTAAGTTTTGTCGCTGACTAAATTTTTTGTTACATGTGCTGCATTTAAACGGCTTCTCTCCAGTATGAATCCTTTGGTGAATTCGTATTCCACTACTATTTATGGATCTGTACTCACAGAGATTACATTTGTAAGGCTTAACGCCAGTGTGTGTCATCTCATGACTTTGTAGATATGATTTCCGACTGAACTTCAAGTCACATGTGCTGCATTCAAACGGCTTCTCGCCAGTATGAATCCTCTGGTGAATTTGTAATTTATTACGATCATTGCACCTGTACTCACAGAGATTACATTTGTAAGGCTTAACGCCAGTGTGTATCGTCTCATGTCTTTGTAGGTGAAATCGGCGGCTGAACGTCTTGTTACATATGCTGCATTTAAACGACTTCTCTCCAGTGTGAATCCTCTGGTGCCTTTGTAAAACTGAGCGAGTAATGCACCTGTACTCACAAAGATTACATTCGTAAGGCTTAACGCCAGTGTGTGTCATCTCACGACTTGGTTGTATATTTACGTTGTGAATGCTCAAATGAGTCAGCAAACTGTTCTTATCACCTGTCGTGTACTCGCAAACATCACACATGAAATACGACACACTATGTTCTCTCTTCTCGTGCTCTACTAAAAGAAATTTTGTATGAAAATGACAACTACAAAACGCACATGATAACTCTTGGGGTCTGGACGAACGGTGAAAGTGTTGTATGTGATTCCTTAAAATAGTCTTGTTAGTGTAACGTTCGCCGCAGTGTTCACACGTGTAAGGTTTCTCCCCACCGCGCATGCTCGTGTGTCCCTCATCGCCGCGGAGGCGCTCGAGCCTCACGGAGCAAGTCATCGCGAGCTGTCGCCGGGCGCGAGGACAGACTGCAACAACAATACAAGTCAAACGTGAGACCACGCGAGTGTGAGAGGGAATGAAATTGAGCGTCGGTTACGGCATCTGTAGTTGAGTTGCTGAACTTCACGTGTTAAGACTGTAATGCTGGGTAACATTAATTAAATGTTTTATCGTTAATTTGCAGTGTGGCCTTTCTTCTACAGATAGTGTTGGAATGGATTGTAGGTGTGAATGGTGCAATATTGTGAAGGTATGTTTTTTTTTAATTAACAGAACAAGCACGAGTATTTTATATTGTCAAATATTATCCTGTAAATTAAAAAAAAATTAAACAATTTGGCTAATTTATCAGTACCATATACTTATAATGACGTTGATTGTACTTACGCAACAGTTCATTACTAGTCTCATCGTCGTCCACAATATCTGGCTTGGCTAGGGGGTCTCCACCTGAAGGAAACATACAATGCAACCATTAAGTTACGGATTTGATTTGATCAGAAACACAAACAAAGGATTGCTGCAAGAGAGTGTACTCACCCGGCATCAACTCAGTGCTTCCACCCGCCCTGTCTCCGTCCTCCACTTCTGCCCCGAGCATTTCATCTAGAGCACACAAACACAATACTAATATTAAGCATGTAAACCACAAACATAACAACGAGACTGAGATTTGGCTTATAAAGCTCGTAAGAACCATAAATGGCTGAAAACCGAATTTCACGTGTGGTGCGGACCGCACCAGTTCAGCTTCCTAAGGCTACGTAGAACGGAGCGGAACCGGTCGCCTGCCCGGGGCTCCGCCCGCGCACCCTCCGGGGGTGACACTCACCATCTACCTTGACGGCTCCGCCCGCGCACCCTCCGGGGGTGACACTCACCATCTACCTTGACGGCTCCGCCCGCGCACCCTCCGGGGGTGACACTCACCATCTACCTTGACGGCTCCGCCCGCGCACCCTCCGGGGTGACACTCACCATCTACCTTGACGGCTCCGCCCGCGCACCCTCCGGGGTGACACTCACCATCTACCTTGACGGCTCCGCCCGCGCACCCTCCGGGGGTGACACTCACCATCTACCTTGACGGCTCCGCCCGCGCACCCTCCGGGGGTGACACTCACCATCTACCTTGACGGCTCCGCCCGCGCACCCTCCGGGGGTGACACTCACCATCTACCTTGACGGCTCCGCCCGCGCACCCTCCGGGGGTGACACTCACCATCTACCTTGACGGCTCCGCCCGCGCACCCTCCGGGGGTGACACTCACCATCTACCTTGACGGCTCCGCCCGCGCACCCTCCGGGGGTGACACTCACCATCTACCTTGACGGCTCCGCCCGCGCACCCTCCGGGGGTGACACTCACCATCTACCTTGACGGCTCGCGCCCGCCGTGAGCGATATTTTTTATGTACGCACCGCGCAAATGTTATTATTGTAACGGTCAATTTAGTTAATATATTTTTTATAAAGTTTACAGTCCACTTTTGATTAATCTCCAGCTAGCTAGACCAACAACGTGTCATTACTCCAGTGCAGTGAGTTTCGGACTTTTTATCTGGTCTATTTTGAAGAGAAAATTGAGAGCAATTAAACATGCTGGTATAAATGCCATGAAGAAAGCGATCGTATTTCACTGGCACATACCACTACCACTGGGTCACAAACGTGCTGCTAGCAAATAATTTTTTTACTGTTTTGAAGACCATAGCCCAGGCAAAAGGTAGTCATATTGACTAAAAGTTAATTTAATGACAAAATGTAATATTTATTCTCTCGTTTTTTCTTACTCATGGTAATAAATTGTTGCAACTAAAATATTACAGTCCTTTGAAATTGGTAACACTTCATATCGTTCACCCTGTATGTCAGCGCGACTACAGCCGGTGCCCGACCACAACACTGGATAGCAACGAGTGGACACTCAATCTCATGTGACATGAATTATTCATTCAATATGTACTTTATTCAATTTATTGAGTGATCATATCAACATCAAAGTTAAAAATAGTTAAAGAGACATTCTAATGAACTCTAATCCATCTGGAGTAGCTCAGAATATTACAATTGTAAATACTCACACAACATCTCATCAGGTTGATCTTCTGGCAGATCTTCATTTGGCATCTCTGGTTTGAAAGCATGCTCCTCCCCTAAAGTTTATAAATAATTAGCTATTTACAGCTGACAATGAGTACAGGAAATAATCTAACATGTTGCAGCTAGCAGCTACTTTTATCTATGGCAAGTTACATTCCCAGTATTACTGCACTAGAGCAGGTACTCACACAGCACAGGCTCCTCACTGGCCCCGTCTCCATCCTGCAGCTCGGGCTCCACTGCGGGTTCTTCCTCTAAACAGAACAAACATAACACAAATCAGTTTACTAAAGATATTTTTAAAAACTACCATGCAGTAATGCCTGTACATTTACCTAACAATTACAATGTTATCTGCTCACTATATGGTGTAAAATCAAATCAGCCATCTACACCATGTTTCAAGAAATGAGATAGTAATGTGTGTATACCATGTTTGTCACATTTTTGAAACATGGAGATTGAAGGAGGCTTTCCTACCTTTGACACAGTTCTCTCCCTGCAGCTCGGCCTGGCAGCGCTGCACTTGCCGCTTGAAGTCGCTCGCGTCTCGCAGGCGGCCCACGCACTTCCAGCAGATGCCACGCGAGCCCGAGCCATCCCACGGCATCTGTGCATGTAATTATGTCGTATTCAAACACATGCCGCTGGATACATTTTAAAAACAAGTATTCCTAAATCAAGTGGAGATAATTATTACAACATTAACGAGGACGCACATGTATATCGAAGCACTGCTCCAACATGTCGGAATATATCTCCGTGATGCCGTGTTCTGTGTACGGCGTCGTCAGGTCCTTGTCCGGAGCACCCCGCAGGCAGCAGCAACATGAGTGCGGCACGTCCATCACCGGGTTATCGAATAATGCAACAATTAGTTAAATTTGTAGAAGTTGCGTACTTCGCAGCAACAAACAACAAATTGCGATTATGTTCATTACTTTGTTTGAGTAACCACAAAATAAAAAATAAAATCTCAGTCTCTAAAGTGACACTGACAGCTTCACAGTGACAGCTGACGGAAACTAATATTGCACAGCCATGTAAGGCATAGCTTTGTAATCTTGTAATGCAGACAACAATAATCGGTGGCTTTATTTTTCAGAACGTTTCGATCGGTAAATCCCTGATGGGACAGTAATAAATTGTTTAGCTAGTTAACTACTACATATTGCAAAATATTAAAAAACAGTCGAATGCGACTGTTGTGACGATAAGAAGCCTTCGTTGCCGATCGCTTAGTACAGGCTTAACGTTATTAGTCCTTATCTGTGGATGGCGATGACATTTTTTCATCTGCGACTTGAGTATGTGCTAACAAAACGTTATAAGTCATAATCAATCACATTACAGTATTTGTTACTGTCGCTGGGAAGTACGCGATATAAATTGAATTAAATATATTGTGAAATTATTTGTTATGGACGTGACGCATGCATGTTGCTGCTGCCTGCGGCGTGCTACGGTCAAGGACCTGACGACGCCGTACACGCAACTCGGCATAACGGAGATATATTCCGACATGCTCGAGCAGTGCTTCGATATACATGTTCGTACAACATCCTCGTTCAATAAATTCACCGTACACTGCAGTTTGGAATTAATTTTTTTAATTTGTTTATATAAGATAATATTATTATAATTTCATATTTTTATGTCCAGATGTTGGATGGCTCGGGCTCGCGCGGCATATGCTGGAAGTGCGTGGGCCGCCTGCGAGACGCGAGCAACTTCAAGCGGCAAGTGCAGCGCTGCCAGGCGAAGCTGCTGACGTGGCTGAAGGGAGAGAACCGCGTCAAAGGTAGCAAAGCCCTTCCATTGATTGGAAAAGTTCCAATCAAATTAAAGGTGTTATGTTTAGTTTTGGATACTTATTTTCTTGTTACACAAAATGATTTCAGAAGCTGTTAATTCACTGCACATTGATTGTGTAGATAAGATTTTTTACATTAACATTGCAGTGTCAGTATATCAGTATCTGTAGGTGGAAACCCGTAGGGCCCAGTGCGTAGGGGCTTCCTGGCGCAGGCATGAGTTTCACGGGACTGTATATTATCTTGTTTTTTTTGTAGACAGTCTGTTTTTCATAAGTAGGAGGTTCCAGGTTCAAATCCCGGTGAAGGCATTATTTGTGTATTTATTTACCACAAATATTTGTTTCTTGGTTTTGGCTGTCTATGTATTTAAGTATCTATCTATAATATGTATTATTATATCACTCTGTACTGTACCCATATCACAAGCCTTAATTGAGCTTACTGTGGGATTAGGTTGATTTTTGTAAGATGTCCCAAGATAAGAAAAAAAAGTTCTAGAGATAATTTTGAGAACTGGGATATGTATCCAACATGTAGTACCCTTTGGAGAAATTTCTTGTGTTGTACACCTGCTATACCTTGTTGTACCCATGCACGGATACATCAATACATGCACAAATGATCTAGTCCCAGATCTTGTAAGTATATTAAAAAATTAACAAAAATGATAATACAGTTATAATTATAATAAGATGAAAGATGGCTAACCTTAACCTAATATAGTTGTCATTAAGATTTAGACATCAGTCATACATGAAATAGAGGTATTAAAACCACACCACCTCACAAAAGGTGTTGATTTCACCAGAGCATAGTAAATAGTGATCTGTGTTGTGTTTGTTCCATTTAGAGGAAGAACCCGCAGTGGAGCCCGAGCTGCAGGATGGAGACGGGGCCAGTGTGGACCCTGTGTTGTGTGAGTACATGCTCTACCCTATATGTTATATTAAATAAATAATAACATTATTGTTTTCTTAAACATTCACATCTCTTAATATTGATATTAACAAGTATTCATGCAAGATAAAACCTACTTGAATCCATTGATGTTGTAAAAATTTATGTTAGCATTTTTCTAGCTTTTAATTTTATCTTCTGTAGGAAAACTTTTTAAACAAACATCTTCTACTCATCATCTTTCATATTCTTGTCCATTGCGCTATTGTTACTCTGAAAATAATAGTTACTATGCTAAAAATGTTTAAGTAAAGTTACATATAACTCGTTCAGTGTGACATCCGTTACTGCAAAAGAAGTGTTTTTTACACTTTTTGACCAAATGACGAAATCACATGTTCATAGTTGCGTATTTTGATTTCGGCTTATTTTCGGTGTTGGAATGCTTACTATTTGTTCAAGTTTTGTGATGCTTTAAGGTTATTTCTATATTATTATTAGGCTTAGGACATTTCATAGCATATCGTGGATCTAAAATCTTTGGAGTCGCTATGTGTAAAATTTTCGAAGCCAAAGTCAAAGTATAATGTAATATCAAATATAATGATTTATACCTACTGTCACATCGTTACTGAGTTCATTTTAATGACACGTAATTAATTTAAAAATATAAACTCGATTTCTTAAAAAGTGCATACGAAATACCAAAAACCATAAAAAAACAAGACAATTAGTGTTCAAGACAAACTAGAAAAAGTCTTAGATCGAAACTATGGATGAAAATGGCGAAAGATTCATGTCGTTTTTCTCGAAAGTTTAAAATCTTTCAAGTAAATTAAGTATATGTAACTTTCGAAAAATAAACAAAACTGACGTTTGTCTGCCTTTGAAGCAAATAGACTTCACTTCACGTTGACGTCACATAAAACACAGATTCCAACAGAATGATTCCAATTTATAAGTAATTCATCATAATTAATAATTTCAAACTCTTTAGTCAACTGATATTGACATGTAGTCTGAGCAAAATGAAAAGTCACGTGCTTGTATTTACGAGAGCCAATACATTCGGAGTCTCCATAATGCAATAAAGTAATGCAAAAAAATGTATTTCATACGTAAAACACTTAAAAGATGCGAAAGGTTCAATCGAAGCTCTGTAACGAAAGACACTTTATTTTATTGAAAACAGAGGCCTTTAAAAGGTACACGTATCTTTCGTGTTTGTTTTCATCGCTAATCGGAACCCTGATTTCGACGACATCCGAAATGGTCATAATTCATAACCGACGGCACCATAATAAAGAAATACCACGATTCCGACGTTAACGACGTTTGTTTTCGACGCACAAAAACCTTAAAGACAGTGTGAAGAATGATTCATAAAGTAATTTTGGTGTGATTTGTTCAGTAAACCGATGCGAGTCAATATAATAGCTTGTATCGACCGATAAAGTTTCATCTGTTGCAATTAATGTTTGTATCACACTATTATAAAATGCACTGTAAACTTAATTTCATTATACTGTTTATCTACGTATAAAAAAACACAATATAAAATGTTCTTTAACAACTAAAGATTCAATAGAGCCTAAAACCATGGCATGCTAACAAAAGTCTTTTATTACATTTAATACAATATCATACACTTTGACTTAGACTTCGAAAATTTTACACATAGCGGCTCCAAGGATTTTAGAACCACGATATGCTATGAAATGTCCTAAGCCTAATTATTATATATTTATGTTGTATTTAGAAGTCCTTCTGAGTTCTCTGTTCGATTTTGTAATTTAGTCTAATGTAATTTACTTTATTCAAACTGGGAAGCGGAGAAAAAAGAGAAGGGAATTGGGAGCAAACCTGGTTCAACGAATGTCCCCGCGTGCTAGGTTTTGTAGGACGCGCTGCCACACTTCTGCTCTCTTCTGCCCCGGGGCGTATATTTGTATAGAGATGTAGATGATTTTTCGTGGTTTTCCTTGAGTTTTTACGTCACTCGCGAATAAGTTAGCCGGAGGGAGATGTTCTCGACCTGGCGTTCGGAGCGGTAAGGTGGATGTCACTTGTTTTCCCGTCTACCCCCAAGGTGGTTTGCAAAATAGAAAAATATAAAAGGGTAGATTTAAGTGAGATAGGGATGCGAACATCAATTAGTGATGTGAAAATGATTCGGAATGCGCCACAAACTCTCTCAGAAAAGTGGCTGTGGCCAAAATGTTACATTAAACTAGGATTTCTAATATGATTTTTTGGAAATAAAAAGAATACGAATTTACTATAAAACTGCTTAAAATCTTGCCTATTTCTAAAAATTCAGAATTATCCTCGATTTTGGCCATAGCAAATGTGTCCTATGGAATATACATGCAGTTTTGCGACCTTGTTCTACTTGATTGGATATAATTTCAAAAGAAAGATTCCAAAATACACAAACCTTCCCAAATTCATTAACAAATGTATACACACTAATTTACTATAGTTAAATAATTTACTAATTTACTGTAGATAGAGATACTAGTGCAGGAATACTGTGAATGTAACTAGCCATGAACATAAGTAGCTGCAACATGTTACATCATTTCCTGTACTCATTGTCAGCTATAAATAGCTAATTATTTATAAACTTTAGGGGAGGAGCATGCGGTCAAGTCAGAGATGCCATATGAAGATCTGCCAGAAGATCGACCTGATGAGATGTTGCGTGAGTATTTACAAATCGTTGGAGATATTCTGAGCTACTCCAGCTGGCTCGGAGCACATTAGAATGTTTGTTAAACATGTTGACTGCCATGAAGATCACCTGCTGGATTAAAAACATGCTGGCAGCGAAGTTGTTACACAATAAAGTATATATTCGGGCACCGGCGCTTACATACAAGTGTTAATATGTGTCTTAATTTATGTGATCGTTTTTCGGAAAACGTCCCACTTTGTCGATATGCAGTTATGAGTAATTCCAAATACTACAGATCATACGCTATCTTTTGGTGTAAGATATATGTACCTAAGTCCTATAGTTATTTTGTATAAATTCCTCAAAGATGCAGAAGTGAAAAAGCAACTATTGAGAAAACGTTCCTTAAAGTTTGGGACGGCAAAAAACACACTTGTACTTTGAAGTTATGGAATGGTTAGTATCAAATGAATTGACATACGTTCAGGATTTCAAATAAGTTAAAATCTTGTATATTGTCACAAGCGGTGTTTCCGGACCGATACGACCTTCAAACCTTCAAGAAAAGAGCGTACTCCCACCTTAAAGGCCGGCAACGCATTTGCGACGCCTCTGGTGTTGCGGGTGTCCATGGGCGACGTTAATCGCTTTCCATCAGGCGATTCGTCTGTTCGTTTGCCACCTATAGCATAAAAAATATATATATATATATATATAACTTCAGTACTTTGAATTTTACGGAGGTTTGAACATAAAAAACAAAGAATATATGTCAATCATGAATATGGGTTTATTTTTTAAATTTCTAACACGACACGCAGATTAATAATTAAAGTTGTATTTATAAATGTATTCGCATGCTAAACAATGCACATATAATTCTATGGAACCCTTCCGATATTTCACCAGAGCACAGTAACGCTGATAGTGATCTGTGTTGTGTTTGTTCCATTTAGAGGAAGAACCCGCAGTGGAGCCCGAGCTGCAGGATGGAGACGGGGCCAGTGAGGAGCCTGTGCTGTGTGAGTACATGCTCTAGTGCAGGAATACTGGGAATGTAACTAGCCATAAACACAAGTAGCTGCAACATGTTACATCATTTCCTGTACTTATTGTCAGCTATAAATAGCTAATTATTTATAAACTTTAGGGGAGGAGTCAGAGGTGCCATATGAAGATCTGCCAGAAGATCAACCTGATGAAATGTTGTGTGAGTATTTACTAATCGATTGTAATATTCTGAGCTACTCCAGATGGATTAGAGTTCATTAGAATGTCTCTTTAACTGACTTTAACTTTGATGTTGAAATGACCACCCAATAAATTGAATAAAGTACATATTGAATGAATAATCCATGTCACATGAGATTGAGTGTCCACTCGTTGGTATCCAGTGTTGTGGTCGGGCACCGGCTGTAGTCGCGCTGACATACAGGGTGAACGATATGAAGTATTACCAATTTCAAAGAACATATATTTTAGTTGTAACAATTTATTACTATAAGTAAAAAAAAACAAGAGAATAAATATTACATTTTATGATTAAATTAACTTTTAGTCAATATACATACCTTTTGCCTTTGACTAATGGTAAAAAATATTTGCTCGCAGCACGTTTGTGACCCAGTGGTAGCGGTATGTACTAGCATGTTTAATTGCTCTCAATTTTCTCTTCAAAATAAACCAGATAAAAAGTCCGAAACTCACTGCACTGGAGAAATAACACGTGAAATTTGGTTTTCAGCTATTTATGGTTCTTGCGAGCTTTATAAGCCGAATCTCAGTCTCGTTCTTATGTTTGTGGTTTACAACCCAAATTTTTGCGTGCCTAAGACTTAAAATGCAATATCCAAAACATAACTTAGCATATAGTTAGTTAAGGAAGTTTGTGTATTCTTGTATAAATATACTACTAATGTATGTATTTCTCAAAATGTGAAATACTGCTGTGTCACTTACTTCTGTTATTTTTCCAATAAAGAAAATAAAATAAAAATAAAAAACATATTTCTGATAATAACCCGCCATTACTTTGACACCAGACTTAATAAAATATACTTGGTAACACTTCATATCGTTCACCCAGTACAAATGTTACATGGCTAATATTAGTATTGTGTTTGTTTGCTCTAGATGAAATGCTCGGGGCAGAAGTGGAGGACGGAGACAGGGCGGGTGGAAGCACTGAGTTGATGCCGGGTGAGTACACTCTCTTGCAGCAATCCTTTGTTTGTGTTTCTGACCAAATCAAATCCGTAACTTAATGGTTGCATTGTATGTTTGCTTCAGGTGGAGAGCCGCTAGCCAAGCCAGAGATTGTGGACGACGATGAGACTAGTAACGAACTGTTGCGTAAGTACAATCAACGTCGTACAAGTATATGACACTGATAAAGTAGCCAAATAGTTTAAATTTAAGATTTTTATTTTGTATTAAGATGACATTATAATTGACAGTATAAAATAAAAAAACTTTTGCTTGTTCACTATAAAAAACACATCTTCAAAATATCACACCTACCTACCACTCCAACACTATCTGTAGGTGCATTCCACGAGAACGTCGGGTACGTGACGCCGTTCTTCGCGTACATCTAACAAAGTTACGAATACAATCCTAGATGTATCTTATTTTTTAACTGGGTGGTTGTATTTATAGACAATTCTCGCACTTTCCCTTTATTTCTAAGGTGGTAGCTGTCATACAAAGCAGACTTTCGTGAAATGCATCTGTAGAAGAATGGCCACACTGCAGTTACCGATAAAACATTTAATGAATGTTACACAGCATTACAGTCTTAACACGTGAAGTTCAGCAACTCAACTACAGATGCCGTAACCGGCGCTCATTTTCTGTCCCTCTCACACTCGCGTGGTCTCACGTTTGACTTGTATTGTTGTTGCAGTCTGTCCTCGCGCCCGGCGACAGCTCGCGATGACTTGCTCCGTGAGGCTCGAGCGCCTCCGCGGCGATGAGGGACACACGAGCATGCGCGGTGGGGAGAAACCTTACACGTGTGAACACTGCGGCGATCGTTACACTGACAAGGTTATTTTAAGGAATCACATACAACGCACTCACCGTTTGTCCAGACACCAAGAGTTATCATGTGCTTTTTGTAGTTGTAAATTTAATACGAAATTGCGTTTACTAGAGCACGAGAAGAGAGAACATGGTGTGTCGTATTTCATGTGTGATGTGTGTGAGTACACGACAGGTCATAAAAAAAATTTGCGGACCCATATAAAGAATCACAATGTAAATACATATCCCAATAAAGGTAATTCACACAAACAACAAAAGATATGCGCCGAGAGAAAGACTTACAAATGTAGCACTTGTGATTACAAGTGTAACGGCAAAATAAGCTTTCTATTGCACAAAATGACACATACTGGCAAGGAGCCTTTTCAGTGTAGCCACTGTGATTACACATGCCCCTGGAAATCACAGCTTGTAACACATCAAATGGTACATACGGGACTGAAGCCATTTCAATGTAGCCTATGCAACAAACAATTCTGTAACAAATCAACTCTACAAAGACATAAGATGACACACACTGGCATTAAGCCTTACAAATGTAATATCTGTGAGTACAGGTGCAATAGGCGTGGTATCTTAAGAATTCATGAGAGGATTCATACTGGGGAGAAGCCATTTAAATGCAGCACATGTGACTTGAAATTTACTCAGAAAATACACCTACAAAAACATGAGATAACACACACTGGCGTTAAGCCTTACAAATGTAATCTCTGTGAGTACGGGTGCATTACGCGTAGTAACTTGCGAGTTCACCAGATGATTCATACTGGAGAGAAACCATTTAAATGCAGCACTTGCGACTTGAAGTTTAGAGAGAAACAAAGTCTAAAACGTCATGAGATGACACACTCTAGCGTTAAGCCTTATAAATGTAATCTCTGTGACTACAGGTGCAATGATCGTTCTACATTACGAATTCACCAGACGATTCATACTGGCGAGAAGCCGTTTAAATGCAGCACATGTGACTCGAAGTTCAGTCGGAAATCATATCTAAAAAGTCATGAGATGATACACACTGGCGTTAAGCCTTACAAATGTAATTTCTGTGAGTACAGGTGCAACACTAGTAGTACCTTGGGGATTCACGAGAGGATTCATACTGGAAAGAAGCCGTTTAAATGCAGCACTTGTGACTCCAAGTTCAGTCGGAAATCATATCTACAAAGTCATGAGATGACACACACTGGCGTTAAGCCTTACAAATGTAATATCTGTGAGTACTGGTGCATTACTAAGCAAAACTTACGAAACCACCAGATTATTCATACTGGGGAGAAGCCATTTAAATGCAGCACATGTGACTCGAAGTTCAGTCGGAAATCACAACTACAAAGTCATGAGTTGACACACACTGGCGTTAAGCCTTACAAATGTAATATCTGTGAATACAGGTTTATTACAAAGGCAGATTTACGAAGACACCAGAGGATTCATACTGGAGAGAAGCCGTTTAAATGCAGCACTTGCGACCTGAAGTTTAGAGAGAAACAAAGTCTAAAACGTCATGAGATGACACACACTGGCGTTAAGCCTCACAAATGTAATCTATGTGAGTACAGTTGCATTAATAGTTCAGATTTACGAAAGCACCAGAGGGTTCATACTGGGGAGAAGCCGTTTAAATGCAGCACATGTAACAAAAAATTCAGTCGGCAATCAGACTTACGAAGACATGAGAGGACACACGCTGGCGTTAAGCCTCACAAATGTAATCTTTGTGAGTACAGGTGCGTTGCAAAGGCAGAGTTACAAAGGCACCAGAAGATTCATACCGGATAGGAGATATTTGTTTGTAACCACTGTATAGGAGATTGTTGTTGTTGTTTGTAAATACACCTAAAAGGGAAACATACCGGTGAACAACGTTAGTGTTAACCGGAATGTTTCCCTAGTATTTAGGTAACGAAGTGTTTTACCAATTTAAATTTAAACTTTTTGTAATCATTATTACTAAGTACATACATATAAACTGGTTGAAGTGTTAATAAACAGTAATTAACAAAGTGTTTCATAAAACTACATCTTAGATTGCAGTAAAACATTATACCTAACCCATTAACCTACCTAAACACTAGCTGAATATAGTGTGTAAATCTAATACGGGCGATCAATTACACCAGGCACGGGATTCATTAGTGTAATCATGAATTACAAGGTTGTTTTAAAAATACTCTTAATTATGACCCCACAGAATTTTTTTAAGATTATCGGAGCAGCAATGTAGGTACGAACATTTGTTATTGTTGATATGGCAGTTATGTCATCTGCTTTTGAAATTAGCTGTCAACGAGTGTTTAACTCGCGTATGTTGCTCTACATTGCGCGCCGAATTATTTTGTATGGAAAATTTTGTTGCTCTGATTTTAAGTAAAAGTTATTTGAATGCACTTATTATGTCGTAAACTAACACCCGTTAAGAGCTTCGCCCGTATTAGGCTTACACCCTGTATATAGACAAGATTTTTTGTTCTCAAATAAGACTAAAGGGACAAACAATACTTAGCGGCTTGCTAAGTTAGGAGACGTTTATGAATATTTAAGGGGGTTAAAATATAATAAAACTCAACTCTTAACTAACATGTATTCAGCTTGATAATGGAGACCTAGGCTCTCCGAAACATGTCGCGCGTGGTCCCTAAATGCACGTGAGTTTAACCGTTTAATTATATTTATAGTTGTTATGTCTCACGAAAGTTTAAACGTGTAACTTGTCATAAGACCATTGTGTATAGAAACATAATACCTACATGTATGTATATTTAATTCAATGAATAAAAATATTGTCATAAATTACTGTTTTTTTTTTTCTTATTATAAATTAATTTACATTGACCTGAAAAACGAAATGTTAACAGACAAGAATACTAAAGTCCCGACCGCGTACATGGAGTGTATGCATAGCAGCGCTATATATACGTATATAGGTCGTGTGTGGTGCGTGTGCCGCGCCCGCTGCAATAAACCATCGCGTGTGGTGGAGGCTGCTAATTCCAGAGAAACACATTTTCAGTCTTCCAATTTGATTTTATATTTTTACAATATTTTCTGGTCATCGTAAAAGTTATAATCTGTTTACAACATCACGTCTCTCTCACGTGATTGAATCTCTAAACTTTTAAAAACTGCCACTAGTGGCGCTGGCCGTCACTAAACATGAAATCAAGCAAACTGCTCCAATATTAAATTAAGTTACAAATTGTGGCTGTGCACGGGGAAAAGTAGTTGCAGGTATTGAGTTATGCATAGTTCCAAAAAGGAGATTAAATTTGCTATCAATAAAAAAAAGAATCATGACTCTAGGTTGAACCACTATTTTTACATAAATTTTTGAAGTTGCGACTTCCGAAATGCACAAGTTGAGAAAATTGCATTTAAAGTTTATAATGCAATTAAACGCACTTCTACTTCGAAGTTACATAGTGAAGGGTATACTTATAATCTTTGGAAGTTCAAGAATTATGATAAAGGTTAATTGTTTAAAAATACATGTTAATTATTTAGATTTCTTAGGTTGAACATGCAAGGGCGAAAGAAATACGAAAGTGTTCAATATACCCAATTCATAATATAATAAGATTAAAACTGTTAGTTTCTTATCGTAGTTACATATTCTTAGGCCTTTTGGGTTAATTGAATAAAATAAATTCCATAATTAACAATAAATTTAATAATTACCGCACTTTTTAACAATTACAAAAAAGATCACTTATAAAATTAAAAATCAACAAAATTATTTGTATATCGATGATATATCACATAATTTAACTATATTTAGCATAGTGTGCCACAATGGTGTCATCGAGATAACGTTATAGTTATTTGTTTTACTAGGGAGCAAAGTGATTGTTTAACTCTCGTGCAAATATTGAAACCCGAGCAAGCGAAAGATTCCATGCGCTCGTGGTTCATAAAATGGAATCCTGAGCGATGCGAGGGTTTTAAGGCACGAGAGTTGAACAAGCTTTGCTGCCGAGTGAAACACAACATTTTTCACCACACTAAAGCGAGGAAACATGCGAAATAAAACTCAAACATAACAAATTAGAACGTATTTATTTGCAAGTCCTCAACTGCCAAAAAATTAACAAATCAACAAATGATAAAACAATAACCTCAAATATTTATCTTGGCGTAGCAATGCTTAAAAATTCAGGATAATTCCAAAATGAGACTCATGTAGTTATTGGCGATTTTTCTGTGATTTTCGGAACTATCCCACTTTCGCATCTCGCAATTACCCGAAAACTTTAAAATTAAGAGTGAAAGAAAACAAAACACGACCGAACTCGTTTAGATTTTAAAAGAAAAAAATATTCGGATGCGTTCTGAAATTTGCATAGTGTCAACATTTTTATTTTCCTGTTGTTTTTATTTGTCGTATTTTTAGAACTTTTAATTTTACAACAAAATGTGGTATTTAATTTGGATTTTAGCATATTGAATATAATATTATGAAAGGTTCATGTGTATGAATCTGTTTGAAACTATTGAGTTTTTGAACGTACTGTCTAGTTCAAACGTCAAAAAGCTTATTGCACTCTCAGGCCGTATAAGTTATTGCTTTAGTCTACCCAGAAGATTAAAAAAAAATTACTTTAACCTCTAGAGATTAAAACACAGTTTTGCGCTCTGAAATTGAAGGACAAACAGCGTGTTTACGAGCAGTGTGGTGAAAAAGCATTTTTTTAAATCAATAAAGTTTAGTGACCCGGTCGAAACTTTTGTATGGAAACGTAACTAGGGTACCTTGTCACGGCATTTACTAATCTTTAGTAACTTAAATGTAAAGGCACTATTTTAGTACCTATAATGCAAAAAATATTTGTAACAAAATGTTATTTGGTATAATTATTGCAGAAATCAATATATTTTTATTTATAAAAAGTTCTGTTTTAGTCGTGTAAACCATAAAATTTTACATTTTACTAAACTGGGTACCTTGTCACGATAAGTCATTATCTTAAAGAAGTAGAGTAAAACTAGGATAAAATACCCAATTATACATATACATAACTGCACCTACTTTATGATGTATTAAGTCTTTGATCTTTTAATCAATATTATAATACCTATTAATTATACACGTCAAACAACTAAAATCACAGCTCAAGTTTCCATTGACTAAATTCGAGATCAACAATAAAATTATTGGCCGTGTGGTGACGGCAGAAAGAATACATTTGTCACCACCCCAACTCCTCCTGCGGGTGTCGTAAGAGTCGACAAAGGGATTGAAGTGTCACTGACCATACTTGATTAAAGATTGATGATGGGCAGGGCAGCAGCGTCATCATAGTGGACACATTACTGCGATCGCCAATCCGCTTACCCAGCGTGGCGATTATGGGCATTTACCTCCTAATGCGTCTATACGTTATAGTTAATAGGAGAGGCCTACGTCCAGCAGTGGACTATCATAGGCTGATGATGATGATGAATAAAATGATTACCTATATTAATAGAGAAACACCTCGTGACGTGACCTTGATGTGGTTTTAGTAGGAGAAATATCCTTCGCTAGCTCTCCGGCTTTGATTAGTAAACGTATTTTAAATTAATGTAAATAGTTATGATTCTACGTTCAATACAAGAGTTACGTAAATAATTTTAACCCATATATGCCCAGAACTAGTTATTGAGATTAACTCTATGATGTATAGGATATAGTTTATTTTCAATGGGTCGATATCGGGCATATATGGGATAATGTCTTCTTATAAAAAACATTTGATAAATATTATTAGTTTTATGATTTAAATCATTTTGCTATAGGCCGATCTATGTTAGAAAGAGGCATTTGACTACCCGCGACGATTGACAAAATTATTCAAATTTTAAACGCTTTTAAGACATAACGTGACAAGGTACCCTGAGTACCTACTAAACTTTATAGTCTGAGAAATATACTAAAAAAACATAATTTTACTGATATTCTTGTACACACGTGTTCCTTAGGATGTAAATAACCCAATTATAGCATAAACCCATTTTGGCACTTTTTCACCCGCTTCGACAAAACCTTTTTTTTTTTTTTGTTTTTTTTTTGATTACCCAGAGGAATGCATTGAATTGCATACCACTACGTAACAAAAGGCCCCCGGGGGTGAGAGCCGAATATTACGCATTGGTTATGTGGGGCTCTCTAGTCCACTAAAGACTAGCCTACCCACTAAACCTCTGGGATGCTGCCAACCCCTGTGCCGTAGTGGTGAAGCCATGGGATCGCGAACATGTCACCACGACTCCACCGGCACTTTCGCCCTAGGGCGAACCCTCACCGAAAGACACACTGTAGCATAACCAGCATGCCTTACCCTCACCACTTCCCCAAGCCCCCAGGAAGCAGAGACCGCCACCGTCACACGGTGCTTCGGTCCCACCCTCTTGGTTGCGGGAGGACAAACGCCCCTACCCCGCAGCTCGCCATGGGAGGACAAACGCCCCTACCCCACGACGTTTGGCTGGTATTCGCAGAGGGAAGATAGCAAGCGCGCAACTGAGCGGCTATCCTCCCCCTCCCAGGGTGCACCACGAGGAGGAACCAGCCCTGCACCCCGCTTCGACAAAACCTCATGTAACTCTGTAACTAAATGCCGTGACTAGGTACCTTTCCCCGTGCGCAGCCACAATTATCTAATTTAACTAACAAACCAAATTATTAAATGTTTTATAAAATAAACAACAGCTTCTTATAATTATTTCTATCGTATTATTTTAAACATAAAATAAACGTAGGTTGCAATTGCAACCTATTCAAGATTCCGCCCGCGAGTAACATGAACATTCGTAATATTCGTATAAATACTATTTAAACAAAATGTGACTTTTGTATTAGTAAATGGTGAGAAAACCAACGGATAATTATAATGATAATTAATTAAATCAATCTTGTTGGCGACGTGCTGTAACAATATCCCGACGTCCGCGGACTCATCCGCAGGCGTGTAGTGGGGGCATCAGGCTCGAAATAGCACTGTAGTCGCGAGTCCGGGTCTGAACCCAAACTGATTATCATGTAGCAAGAGTAGGTACTTTTTTTTTATACCACGTCGGTGGCAAACAAGCATACGGCCCGCCTGATGGAAAGCAGTCACCGTAGCCTATGGGCGCCTGCAACCCCAGGGGTGTCACATGCGCGTTGCCGACCCAATAAGAACTTGTACACTCCTCTTTTGAAGAACCCCTTACTGTACTCCAACGGGAAAACCTCGGCAGGGAGCTCATTCCACAGACGGACCGTCCGCGGGAGGAAGTTCCTCTGAAACCGCACGGTGCGCGACCATTTAGGTTGCAAGGTGTGAGGATGAGCGCCCAGTCGGTGGCGAGCGGTGCGATGATGAAAAGTGGACGTTGGCATCATGTCGAACAGTTCTTCAGAGCACAACCCATTGTACAGGTACTTTGCTTAATTGAGCGTTAAGTACGCTGTTTATTTTTAATTATTGTGCAACGCATAGAGAATTAAATGCTTATATTGTAACACTACTGTTAGGTATATGTTGACCAGCATAGCGCAGCGCAGGCCTGCTGCAGCGAACATCGAAGTTCGTAAATTTCGGGCATTTGTCTCTGTCACTCCAACGAAGTTGTCGTTAGAGAGACAGAGACAAATCTTCGAAATTTGCGGATTTCCGTGTCCGCGGTATGGCCGCGATGATCGACACAGGCCGTCGTGGCCTGGTTATTTGCCTCCCGATATTGACTTAATGGCGTTCGCCGCTTCGCAAACCGGTATTGTATCAAATCAAATCAATAGTTATTTGTTTTACTAGGGAGCAAAGTGATTGTTTAACTCTCGTGCAAATATTGAAACCCGAGCAAGCGGGTCAATTCCAGAATTTGAACCACGAGCGCAGCGAGTGGTTCATAAAATGGAATCTTGAGCGATGCGAGGGTTTTAAGGCACGAGAGTTGAACAAGCTTTGCTGCCGAGTGAAATACAACATTTTTCACCACACTAAAGCGAGGAAACATGCGAAATAAAACTCAAACATAACAAATTAGAAGGTATTGATTTGCAAGTCCTCAACTTCCAAAAAATAAACAAATCAACAAATAATAAAACAATAACCTCAAATATTTATCTTGGTGTGGCAATGCTTAAAAATTCAGGATAATTCCAAAATGAGACTCATGTAGTTATTGGCGATTTTTCTGTGATTTTCGGAATTATCCCACTTTCGCATCTCGCAATTACCCGAACACTTGAAAATTAAGAGTGAAAGAAAACAAAACACGACCGAACTCGTTTAGATTTTAAAAGAAAAAAATATTCGGATGCGTTCTGAAATTTTGCATAGTGTCAACACTTTTATGTTCCTATTGTTTTTATATGTCGTATTTTTAGAACTTTTAATTAAAAACCTTTTACAAGAAAATGTGGTATGTAAGAAGATTAAAACACAGTTTTGCGCTCTGAAATTGAAGGACAAACAGCGTGTTTACGAGCAGTGTGGTGAAATAGTTATTTGTTATACAAGGGTGCAAAGTTGTATTTTACCCGCGAGTATGAAATTGAAACACGAGCAAGCGAAAGGATTCTATAGTTGAACCACGAGCGAAGCGAGTGGTTCTAAAATAGAATCCTGAGCGCAGCGAGTGTTTTAACATACGAGAAGTAAAATACATTTGCACCCGTGTGTAACACAAAACTTTTCCCCTCACTATATAGCGAGGAAACTCAAAAAAGGTAATTATTTGTTCACATTACAATCATCATCGGGTTAATGATAATAATTTTCCAAATGCATCATAATATTTAATGCAAGATTTTGTTGCAGTAAACTTACCACGAAAAAGTAAACGCAGCACGATTTTAACACATTCCTGTAGTTGCACACCAACGCCAATGCATTATTAAATCATTTTCATTCATTATTTTTACAAAATTATAACAGAACACCCTGAAAGTTGTTTAGTTTACTATTTTTATGCGTGTTCGAGTCGGTAAATAAAGATTATAACCTATAATATTCTTTGACAATGTTGACGTTGACATTTTCTGCGTTTTGTGATTGCATCTTATCATCTTTCACTAAAACAATCGTTACTTATGGAATTTTAGGATTTATATGTTAAAATCATCATATTATATAAAGGTTTGTATTTTACACTAAATTCTCAAACAAATTATTTAATTATCATTAATATGGAACAATTTCCATGAGCATTTTACGTTTTGTTATTCCAAAACCAAGGTCATTACTTTGCCACACAAGTGAATAATATG
>JALPQI010008612.1:0-51021 GCA_025490895.1 Thaumatotibia leucotreta
TGATTTCTGAGTGAACTCGAACAGATTGATAACTTTGCTTAGGGGTTTTAAATCATTTTTATTTCTGCACCGTCTTTTATTTCATCTCAGACTACATTTTGTGTAACTCCAACGGCCGTTTCAAAAATTAATTTTGGTCTTGCAGTTACTTTGAGTTTGTTTCCGATGTAGTGTCTTACTTTTATTGAATAAAATGTATCGTTTATCCATTTTAGTTTCATCTAGTTGTTAGTTTTTGGTAAAAAATGATCGCTCTTGAAAAACCTCTGCTCCACCGCGAATAAGATCGTAACTGGCACTTACGCTGCGCGAGCGCGGGTGGCCGCCCCGTATTAACTATCGTAAGTACACTTACTACAGTATACGGCGGTGCTTTTTTAAGTTACGATAGTTTTCGGGTGTCAAAAACCTATTTTTAATAGGTTTTTTTAATTTTTTCTTCGTGGAACGGAAACATTGCTAAAAGATATAATGTTTTATGAAATAAAAAGAAAAACCCAAATTTCAAGTTACGACAACTTACGTAGGGGCCGTCGATATCTTATGATTAAGGTTAATATTAAAATTTAAATGAATTAAAATTAATTATAATTACAATAAATACTAGGCCGCGCCCTTGACCTGCTCCATCCACAATCTCTGTATAGGGCAATCGTATCTCCCAGCAACTGCATTTAGAATGCTGTTGGGACTACGCCTTATACGATTCCAGATCGACACGATACGCTTTCTCATGATAGCCTGGAATCCATCGGTACGAGCTTCGGTAAACATACCAGATGCACTACACCACTGGCTATGACACTGTGACAGAATAAGATCAAATAGAGATCTTTCTGTAGAATTCGAATGCCGCTTATGAGATGATAACAGTGCGTTGTGGTAATACATGATAAAGTACTTATGGTTATTGAGGGCGTGTGGTCTGTGATAGTTACTCACCGGGGTATTTCACCGAAATATGGCAGAGGCTAATGAAGCCATTATTAATGTTGTCAGGCTGACAATATGAATTCCTTCGTAACAAATGTAACATAAATAGTGGTGATCCGTGTTGAATTCAGTATCGTACGATGATTAGGAAATAGTTGGAGACTCATATTTTTTGTGGTAAAAAATGTTTTATTTGTATGGTGTCGGTTGCTCAAATAGGCCAACCGTACATAGAATAAAATTTATTTATCCTACTTTTTAAAATTTTCAACGCTCAATGCTTAAACGGATGGTAACTGTTTTTGTCACACTCTGTACTGTTGATTAATTTATTATCTATGGATGCTGGGAAACGGTAAATTATAAAGTTTTATTTAGGCTCAAAAATAATATTAAATTAATCGATTTCTTATATAATCACGTGATGCACTAGGCTTTAGATATGACTTTCTACAGCTGGCAATCATACGAACCCTGCTAGTGTGCTTAGCGACATAATTACCAGTGATCGGTTTTTTGGATTCACCCGGCGGGTTTCCTATAGTAACTTGAAAAATAAACTTTGATTATATATACGTATTTCCATGCAATTTGCCATATGTTCCTAATCATAATCTAATATAATAGTACCTATTCATTTTTTTTATAGTCACACCCGTCATTTTTTTATACGCGAAATCCTGCGAGGGTGAATCCAAAAAACCGATCACTGATAATTACTTACCGAAAACTATTTACTTTTGTACTTACGTAAGTACAAAACTCGATTAACTTGAAATAAAAGTATGAAAACGGATAAACTCGCCTTTTTTTTTTTTTGTTTAGGGGGGAGAAATGCTTTACGCATACCGCCCGGGTGCGGGAGGGGACCCGAACGGTTATGTGGGACTCCCGTTTGGCTAATGAGGCCTACGGTATACCCACTAAAAAACCCCCCCACATGCCACCTCATTCGCCTTTTGGCGGAGTCACGAGAACGCTCTCGCTTACATTCGCGACCCCGCCGGCGGCAGCTGCTTCCGAGCAGCTCCATCGCGGGTGTCCGAAGACCCTCCACGCTGGACGCGCCAGATGGTTGGGCGCGCCTTCCTCCTCGGTCTCCATTATGTATTGTGGCGGACCCTCCCGAGACCGCCACAAGGAGACCTTGGGTGCCGGAATATTTCCCGGTACCCGGCGGCATATAAGGTCTATGGTTATGCCGCCGACCACACTTCGGCTGCAGAGGATAGGGCGAGCGGCAACGACAACACCGACACTCCTCTTCCTCTGCAGCCCCACCGACGCCGTTGCGGCGGAACGGCCCCGCCAAGATCGCAGGGGGTAGGGAGAGTGGCGCTCCGTAATACCATCACGCCTCTCCCCCTGCGATCCCACCTCGGCCGCAGAGGATAGGGAGAGCGGCAACGACAACACCGACACTCCTCTTCCTCTGCGGTCCACCTCTACGCGTCCTAAGCGGGTTCGCTGAGCCCGCTTGGAGCGTCCTCCTCGGGCCAGCCGGCGGCCCAAAACTGGCCGGCCCTGGGTGCCTCTTCGCTTCACCGTGGGTGACCAGTCCACGGTTACTGAGCCCCTCCACCACGACCAGGTGGGCACCCCGCGGGGGGGGATAAACTCGCCTATGTTAACCTACTTTAACTTCATTCCGACGTTTCGGACACTTTACAGGGTTCGTGGTCTGCGGATGACAATTAGTCGATCAACTTATTATTTTTTTACATTGTGATATGAAACACACGGTAGCATTAACTTGAAATGCACTAAATAATACACTCTGATTGTGCTAGTTTAGATGGGTTCGAGATTACGGTCCGATCCGGCTAGTCCGGTTTAATACCGGATCATCGAGCGATCCCGGGAGGCGTTCAATTTAGTTATAAGTTCGATATGGACCTAATTTATCAAAATATCGGAATTTGTTTACTAACTTGAAGATAAAATTATTGACTTACAAGAATATTACAATTTAAGAAAATCATTACCTACCTGGCTGTGATGTAATCTCAGACTTTCGTCTCAGCTATTACGAGCTCATTAGATCGAAATAGCAGAAAAAATCCATAATTTTTCGAACTTCCATTCCATTTTACAAAGTGCATGAAAAAAATATAAATTTATACAAAATGAATGAATATAAAATTTAGGGTAATTTTTAGAGTTCCGTAGTAAACTAGGAATCCTTATAGTTTCGCCATGTCCGTCTGTCTGTCCACAGCATAGCTCAGAGGCCGTTAGTACTAGAAATTTGCAATTTGGTACAGGTATACATACTACCCACACCGACAAAGTGTATTCCCCTCCCCCTAACTTTTGATCTATGGGTCTAAAAATACGAAAAAGTCATGAATAGTGGGCTTATACAATACTTTAAAATAAAACTATTTCATCAAGGTGTACCCCCGACCAAAGAACAACGTGTACAAGTCGTTTCGCTAAATAGTTAAAAATGTTTGAGTCGCATGTTAGTTATAATTTCTAATATAATGTCTGGACAAATATCCATCGAACCCATCGGCACACAAACCTCTTCAAGGTTTTGCCAATGATGGGTCTTGCCAAAATTATTGTAATTTATAAAACATAATCAATATAAAAAAAACATAATCAGCCCAACCGTTTTTGAATAACTACGGAACTCTACACTGAGCATGGCTCGGCATGCTCTTGGCCGGTTTTTTATTCACATTTGGATTATTTTTCAATAGCTTAAGGCTTGTTAGAAATAATGTTATTTCTCTAAGATCTTTGACGAGCTGCCTTGTAGGGCGGGTCCGAATGGCGGCTAATAAAGCCTGCCCGTCACTTTGAGCGGGGTCGGCTTTGCTGTAATTCCTTTATTGGAAATAATGCAGAGAATATTTATTACAGATTCCTGTAAAAGGTGGAAATGTACCATTGATTTCTGGAAAAACGTACCAGGGTGACGGCATCAGTGATGCCGTTACCCTAGTTCATACTAAATGAATAAAAATACATTTATTGTCGCATCATAAATAAAAAATACAGGAAAAGACAATAGGCACAAAAATACGAGAAAAAGAAAATACAATAATATTATATCACACGACAATAGGCTCAGAATCTTGCTGCGAGCTTGGTCGGTAACGCTGTTTTTCAGTTCGCACCCATTTCTACTAGTTAGCGTAACGGCACGTTCATGTGCCTGTCATAGGTACATGAATGATAGGAGAGGACAGACGATATGACTATTAGGCACTGGTCTCACCGCGAGCTACTAAGCTATGAACTATCGGCTATAAACACAAACAAAAGATACGCACTCCCGTGTCTCTTTTATTTACACGGCAGTGCGTATCTTTTGTTCGTGTTTATAGCCGATAGTTCATAGCTTAGTAGCTCGCGGTGAGACTAGTGCCTTACTCTTATTTTAGAAAATAAGAGTCTACCATTTGTTTTCGACATCAATTTACTAACGGAACGTATATTTTAAGTTAGTTTGAAAATGCGACTAATAAAAAATCCAATCACTGTGAATTTAAAATCTACCCCACGTCCTCAGCTTTCGCGGCTGATGTCTAAACCACTCGGCCACTCCAGCCACGTTGCTTGTGTTGTTTGGCGTTGGTAAACTTCGATATTTTTCTGTGGTACGTGACATCTAGTATTTAAATTTACCTTTTGATCACACTTGCTTTCTAAGGGCGCTACTACTATTCCCTAGGAAAATTCACTATTTAAAAGAAATATCTTGTCTTATAACTTGTTTTTTTTTTGTCCGCAAGTGTTGAGAATGCAACATTGTATGCATCACGGTAGGTAAGAGGCATACTAACTCGAGTCATTAAATACCGTCCGCCTTCGGCGTCGGGTTTCTAACACTCTCGTTCGTAATACCGTACTTAACTCCGTAGATGAACAATGTACTATTCTGTCTCAATTAGCTTCAGTGCAATCGATAGATACTGAAGTTAGTTGTAACAGCAATATCAATTCGGATATTTCCGTAAAAATCCGCAGAGAAAGTATTGCTCATGACATCTGTACTTATATCCAGCATGCAATAGGGTAAAAGCACCAGTAGTCAGCCTTATAACGCCTTTTTAAAATGTGAACGGTCGGTATTTATTCAGGATAAGTCGGATAAATGAACGGATCACGTCGTTACATCAACTGTTTATTATAGTTTTAAAACGAAATAAGAAAAAACATAACATGAATCCTTAAAGTTCCGATAATTTAGTTTAAACAAAAAATGGCACTTTTTCCCAGTACTCAGCCGCCAAAATCCAGTAATCAGCCTTTTCGTGCCCAGTACTCAGCCTTCGTATATTACTATCATAATGAGATCAAAATCAGCAATATCTATATGAAAATCAAAGATATTAAATATAATTCTTATTCCTTATACTTAACTCTTTTAAATCGAAGACTTACGGCATGAAACCCGTTGGTCATACGTAACAAAAAATACTTTTCAAGCTCACAGTAAATATTATCTCCTTATTTCTATTAGTATTAATTATAATAAATATAAAAATATTCAAAACTTAAATATAAAAATATCAGCCAAACCTACATAGATCTAATGTTCATTAGTATAGCCGGTCGTATGTAATAGGTCCATTATTTTTCGATAATTTCGTGTTTTTTTAATATTACTAGGCCTCAAAGCTGGTTTAATGAGAGTAAAGTAATTTTTTGGACACAGTATCTGTGTTTGTACTTGAGGAGGCTGCTGGCATCGCAATAAACGCAATGTATTTTGTTTAATGAAAAAAATGACTGTGATTATGACTATGACATTCTCCTTGCTGGGGATTTAAACAGGTTCATTACATTAGAAAGAATCGTAACTTTTCAGCTCTTATCACACATTCTTTTATCTGTTTTTTATCGGGTTATATCCGTCAAAACTGCATCATTTTCTGTCAAACCTAATGAATCAATTGAAAAATCTATTTTCTATTTTCTTGTGCCCTTTTTATTGATTATATACTGGCGTCATTCTGGGTTTGTTTTGTTTTGTGTTTAGTTTTTTGTTTGGTTACAGTTTCTTTGTAGCGTCGTTGGGTTGAAAGATACTTCTGTTTTTTCCTAAGACAAGTTTTTTTTTCTTCTTATTTTTCCTTTTCGGATCCTTGAATTGAATAGGTGCTACATCATCTAGTCTTTAGATGTTGTAGCACCTATTCAATTCATGACTCTAGGGGCGCTAGATTTTTTTATCTTAAGTATTCCGTTTTCTTGTACCTAAACGTACCTATACGTAGTTACATAAAATACATACCTAAGTAAATAATTATCGATATATTCCTTAAAACTACAATTTATGTACATAGATTAAATCTAACTAATCTACTTAACCTAACCTATATCTAAGATTGGCCCTTGTGGCATTGTACCGAGGATGCTGGCGGCATTTCCTCGCTGTATCGCAATACTGATGCGTTGTGCGAGGAAGTCGCCAGCTCTTCGGTCTCTAGTTACATCAACCAGACGTTTCGCGATCTCACCTTAATATTATATCGGTGGCTGAGTACTAGATCCGCGAAATCCAGTGGTCAGCCGTGATAAAAAATAAAATCAAATGGGGCCGACTACTGGGTTTTATATCAAATTGAATAGGGCATGCCTAACTAAATTTGAAAATTTAAATTTAACGGTCGTAACAGTATATAACAATAACAAATAAAATATTAAATGAAGAACCCAAAGGTCAGCCCCCGGTGGCTGAGCACTAGATACTTTGTTGAAAACTAGGTATCTAGTAGTCAGCCCCCTCAATTTATTAGTTAGATCATGATATTTCCACACAAATACGGAGTAATCAATTAGATAAACTAATAAATAAACGAAACATTTGCAGAAATCAATAACTTTTAACATCAATATATAGTTTTCTTCCCTTTTAAGTGAACACCACGTGCAGTCAAAAATATGGCGGACACGACACTACCGCTCTCGTCGACGAACACCACTTGTAAGAACGAATTTATTGCTTCCCCCGATCCCTCACTGCACTTGCCTCGCTACGTATCAATAAATTGGGAATCAGAGCTTTTATTTTAGTACCCGCGATTTGTTTATTCGAATAACCGTCCAATTCCCGACCAAAAAACGACTGAAAAGGCCGACTACTGGTTCCTGGCTGGCCACTGGGGCCGTTACCCTATCCAGTTCACGTTTCCAGAGGCCGCGTGGCTACGGTAGTAAGAACACATTTGTTACCACCCCAACTCTTACCTGCCTACCTACGTTCTGTAAACATCGTTATTATCTCACTCCGCAAATTTCGTTTATTTATGCATTTATACAACGTTTTCAAACAAGTTTGTGCCTAAAGTACAATGTGTGGACTTAAACATTAGTGGAAAGTGATAAACATTGGTTGGATAAGTGACTAAATAACAAAATACATACGAACATAGAAGTTATTCAATTATAAAACCACCGTCTCAGTGCGAAAAAGGTACTGTGTTTGCAGCGTAAAGGCACAAGCGCCCGGAAATCGACGGCGCTTACGCCCTATATGTATCAGCAAAGACGACGGTCGTGTTAAATCTGTATCTGCGCGTGTTGTTGTTGATTTGAACCGTAAGAGTATATTTTTAGGGTGGTTTTACTTCGGCAACATTTGGTCCGTAGTGCAAATATTGCTGTTATTTACTATAAGAAGGAATAGTAAATTAAGTTATCAAACCACTGGAATGATGGCACCTGTAATACATTTATGGGGATGCTGCCCAAACGAAAACGGGGAAGACGAGGATTACGTGACGTGTATTACCTGTGAGCGTAGATATCACTTGAAATGCTTACCTGTTTCGAATATTTCTGTTGACTCGAAACTCTCGTCCAACTGGAAGTGCCCGGGCTGCGTTCCGAAATCAGCCAAACAGGACTCAACTCCCGCGCGTAATATCAACACCACAAGAGGGAATAAAAGATTGGCTATCAGCTCGCCGGAGCCGACTACTACCGCCGCCGCCGCCCATGTCAGCTCGGAGGAGGTGCGGGCTATAGTACAGGAGGTAATTAAATCTGAGTTCAACTCAATGCTTAATAAATTGAACAGTACTATGATTAGCAACATTAACAAACAACTAGAGCCAATAAAACAAGCGATGAATGAAATTCAAGACTCGATGACCTTCATGAACTCTAGATTTGATGACATTGAGGCCGAACAAAAGGAAGCAAAGAGTACTATGAGTGACCTAAAAAATGAAAATATCAAAATGAATACGGATATTATAGAATTAAACCAACGCCTTAACAACCTGGAGCAACAAGCGCGAGTAAATAACCTGGAGATACAGTGCGTCCCAGAAAGTAAACAAGAAAACTTGCTATCAATTGTAAATTCATTGGCGGTGGCTGTAGGATACTCGCTGAATGAACATAACATATCGAACTGTACCAGAATAGCAAAAATGCATACAGACAGCGCTCGTCCGAGGTCCATTGTATTACAACTGGCAACGCCGAAATTGCGTAATGAGCTGTTAGCTGCAACTATTACATACAATAGAACAAATAAGCATGATAAACTAAATAGCTCGCATCTCGGCTTTACAGGCGAAAAAAAACCAATATTCGTCGTAGAGCACTTGTCCCCTGCAAATAAGGCTCTGCATGCTGCGACTCGGAAGAAGGCAAAGGAGATGGGGTACAAATATGTCTGGGTGCGCGATGGTAGAGTGTATGCGAGGAAGACAGATGATTCGGCCTATATTTATGTTAGGAATCTGGACAGTTTGAATAGAATTGTATAAAGTTGCATTAGGTATATATTAATTACTAAATTATAGACAGTTATTATTGCATGTATCACTGAGTTTAATTGTAACAATAAAAGAGTTCAATATATACTATCAAAATATTCGAGGCTTACGTACTAAAACCAATATATTTAATTCTAACTTAATTCATAACGACTATGATATTGTTGTACTCACAGAGACATGGCTAAACAGCTCTGTGCTAAGCAGCGAGCTTTTTGATGGGAGATATAATGTATACAGGAGGGATAGGGTACATGCCACCTCATACAGTGGTAAGGAGGGAGGGGGTGTGCTCATTGCCGTTAAAAAAAGTATTAACTCTAAAAGAATTACTGAAATGGAGAGTAATTTTGAAGACCTTTGGGTCACTATAAACATCTCTGAATTGGGCCCTCAGCGTCAAATTGCCCTTTGCGCAGTGTACCTCCCTCCGCCGATTATAAGTGCAAATATCAAACTTCTAGTTGACCATTATAATGCTATTCTAGAGAGAAATTATTCACATATATGCATAATGGGAGATTTCAACATGGGAAACATTAATTGGAAATTAACTGATGACCCTGCCTGTGATTATGTTCCTCCCAACAATTCTAGTGCTTTATTATTAGATTTTATACATGTGAACAGATTTAAACAGCATAACTATATAATAAATAGTTCAGGCAGGATACTTGACTTAGTTTTATCGACTATACCTGAATGTCAAGTAAGTGAAAGTATAGTTTCTCTTAGTATTGTTGATAATCATCACCCGCCACTTGATATAACATTGAAATTCTCCAAGCAGTATAAATTACCCTATAATATCAAGGCAGAGAGACCTAATTTTTATAAAGGTAACTATAACTTGATATGCAAGGACTTAGAAACGAATGATTGGGAACAACTTTTTGAGGGTCTCGATGTTTCTGAAATGGTAACAGTTTTTTATGATATCATCAATGGGGTAATCAAGCAATTCGTTCCATTTACTAAAATAAAAAAACAACGCTTTCCTCCATGGTTTGACAATAATTAAAAAAAAATCTCTAATGAGAAAAACAAAATTAGAATGAGGTTTAAAAAATATAAAAATCCTCTAGATTACTTAGAACTTAAGTTAATCAGTAAACGTCTCAACAAACTAGCAGTATGTAAATATAATGAGTATCTAAGTAAGACAGAGGAACATATTAAAGCTGATCCCAAATCATTTTGGACTTATATAAAGGCGAAGCGTGGTGGGACAAGTGCATATCCGTTGTCCATGTCGAATGGCCTAGTTACAACATCTGACAGCACCGAGATATGTGAAATGTTTGCTAATTATTTTGCCTCCGTTTTCTTAAATGACAATCAGAACAATAGCCAATATGACACGAGTCAATTACAGTTACCGATATCCTCTTCTCTGAATGTATTGACACCCAATATTGATACTAACTCGGTTTTAACTAAATTGAAAGGTTTGGATTGTAAGAAGGGTGCAGGGCCTGACGGGATTCCGCCATTTTTCATTAAATCATGTGCCTTGGAGTTATCCAAGCCATTGTGTCTAATTTTCAACAGATCTCTAATAAAGGGAGTGTTTCCTACGCAATGGAAAACGGCTAAAGTTGTGCCTGTATATAAAACGGGAGATGAACACACAGTTTCTAACTATAGACCGATATCCATCCTCTCGACCTTTTCTAAAATATTTGAATCTCTTGTCTGTCCTTACATTCAGAGACATTTTGACTTGTTTTTGACTGACTGCCAACATGGGTTTGTAAGAGCTAGATCAACTACTACTAATTTAATTACATTTACGGAACACCTTTCTAAAACGGTTGATTCTGGCGGGCAGGCTGACGTAATTTATACTGATTTTAGCAAGGCATTTGACATAGTGACTCACGCATTACTTTTGCAAAAATTATCTGCTTATGGATTCGGGCCCCTGTTGAAATGGTTGAAAAACTACTTGACAAATAGGTTTATGTATGTGGTGGTTAATGGTTTTCAATCGCCTTCTCTTACTATAACATCGGGGGTACCCCAAGGATCACATTTAGGCCCAATATTATTTAATATTTTTATAAATGATATTCCTCTTAGTTTACCATATTCAAAAAAATTTATTTATGCTGATGATCTTAAGTTTGTTCGCACAATAAACTCTGAAGACGACGTAAAATTGCTGCAAGCTGATGTGAATGGCCTTGTTGATTGGTGTAATAAAAACCAGATGATCCTAAATGTCAAAAAATGCGCACATACCTATAAAGTTCACTAGAAAGCATAATATCACAGACTCTAAGTATTACATTGGCAGCGAGATCATAAAAGAGGTTGATACAGTTAGAGATTTAGGCGTGACTTTCGACCAAAGGCTAACATTTATACCTCATATAGAAAGCATTACTAAAAAATCATCTAAAATGCTGGGTTTTGTTATTAGGAGCGGTAGAGTATTTAGACGTAGTAAGACTAAGATCCTACTTTTTAATAGTTTTGTGCGAAGTGCCCTAGAGTATTGTAGTGTTGTTTGGCGTCCACATTATGCTACTCACTCACTGCGAATGGAACGCGTACAGAAGCGTTTTGTAAAGCACATATCTTTTACAGCAGGCATCTGTAAAATCAAGCCTTCTTATATGAGCAGATTAAAACATTTTGCTATGGAGCCTTTGGAACTACGTGCTAAAATTGCAGATGCCGTTTTTCTGTACAAGGTGCTCAGACACAAAATAAATTGTGTGGACCTACTGAATCAGTTGCATTTCAGAGCTCCAAGTCGAATGCCCAGGAATCCTATAACTCCACTTTGTCCGCCATTGCGCAGAACTGTTTTTGGCAGTAGCTCACCTATTCCTCGTTTATGCAAAATCTTAAATACATGTAGTCATACAACCGATGTGCACTTTGACTCATTGCATAAATTCAAAAACAGTGTTTGTGTTTGTTTGTCAAAATAGAAATTAGCCAATATTTTCACCCTGTATTGTCCATTCATTATTATGTTTTTTGATGTAAACGATATACTTTAAGGTAATAATTGTGTTTTGTTTTGTAAGCATGCGGTGTTTGCCTATAAGTGGCCATTACACTAGACATAGGGTGTTGAATATTATTATGTACCTCAATGTATTGTTTGAGTGTGAATGGTCGTTGGTAAACCAATAAAGAGAAAAAAAAAAAAAAAAAAACTCTTCCCGCGGGTGTCGTAAGAGTCGACTGAAGGATTGAAGTATCACTGACATTATTTGATAGAAGATTGATGATAGGCAGCAGCGTCATAGTGGACACATTACTGTGATCGCCAATCCGCTAGCCCAGCATGGTGATTATTGGCATTTACCTCCTAATCCGTCTATCCGCATAGTTAACAGGTGAGGCCTACGTCCAGCAGAGTCTTTATCGGAGAAACAACAGAAGTAGTGACAATAAGGTTGTTTAAGATCTAAAGTACTAAAATTAGGTGTACACTTACTTCCTTAAACGCTCTCACTAAGAGGTTGTAAGGTAGATGCGGTAATACTACAGCAGTAAACTAATCTAAACATGATGATGATGACTCTCTACGTAAAAAGTTTTTGCACTCATATTCCACTATTCCAGCAGCAATTGTGACGCTTCTCAGACAAGCCTGCGGCAGTTTGAGATGCGACTAATAAAGGATCTGTCTGGCACTTTGAGGCCTCCGGTCTTGTCGTGTGATTCGTTTTTGCAAGCGTTGTTAGTTGGGGGTTAACGACCACAGTACTTTCAAGCTTGTACTCGTACAACTTATGCCAGTGGCGTAAAGTGAAAGAATGGAAACACATTTTCGGCCTCGATTGTACAGTGTACTCGCGTGGATTAAGTGTTGTAATCTTAGTGATGCGTTTTGTTGTCGTCTTTGTTTGATTTTTTTTCGCGTAGGTACTTCAGACCTCTTCTACTCGTAAAGTGGAGATGTTTTTTTTTATTTTTCTGTAACCCTAAAGTAAATATGGGGTATGATTAAACAAAGTCTTTAAAAGAAAGTTTTTTTCAGAAATAACCGCTACAGCATTAAAAAAAATGTGTCCCCCCTTCAAACTTTTGATCCGTGGGTACAAAAAATATTAAAAAAATCATAAATAATGAGCTTATAGAATGCTTTAAAATGATCGGCCCAGCCGTTTTTGAATACTACGGAATCCTACACTGAGCATGACCCGACATCCTCTTAGCCGGTTTTTAACTAGATACCTACTCAGTACTGCGATCACCGACTTGCTTGCCCAGCGTGGCGATTATGGGCAGTTAAAATTCGTGAAATATAAATTGGTAACTTTCTACCTACATTATAGTAAAAATAAACATTCAATTTATATTTCTCGAACTGTACCTCCTAATGCATCCGTACGCTTAGTTAATAGGATAGGTCTTTGTCCAGCAGTTGGACTAAACTGATGATGATAATGATGACCTACTCGTAATTAAATACTGAAAAACATGTATAAAGCTGAGGTTTAGCTGACCTGACAGCGTTGCTTTGGGGTTATAATGCGGCACAAACAAAGCCGGACGCACACTCGGGCAGCGTGGACTGGCACGGACAGCGTAGTGAGCTGTCTTAAAAGTTTTTATTACAGGAATGATATGGATTTATTTTCCTGCTGGCCTAGCCAAGATACCATTTTGCAATCGTATACGATAAGCGATAAGTAATGAATGTACGAGAATGACAGATCACGAAAACTCACGTGACCATTTCCATACATTATTATGTTGTGACTTATCGTTTATCGTATACGATTAAAGAATGGCATCTTGGCAAAATTTCGTCGTAATTTAATGAATATTGATTAACTTTTAATTGAAAGACGATAGGGAGGGTGTGATTTGTTTATGATTCTACTTATTTGTTTGGCACTTATAACGACTGATTTGAATTTTCATAAGTCTAATTTTCGTAGTTGAAAATGGAGATCCTTCCATTTATCAAATAAAGTAAGTAAATGAATGTAGTGAAAACAAATAGATAATGATAATTTATTACAAATTCACTTTAGAATGAAAACGATTTATTTTAAAAGGGACATTTATAAATACACAATAACGAAGGAGAAAAGTAAACAAACTAAATAAGTATTAATTTAGAAACTATAAGTAAATAGAATTATAACTAACGCGGGACTCAAACATAGGAAAATGTAGAGAACAAAAGAGAAATGTTGAGTTAAGCATAGAGTTGTGAAACTTTGATATTTAAATATTTAGTGAAACGGGTTACTCAAGTAATTTAAGTCGATAATTGCTCGACATGTTTCGACGACGGGTACTCCATGACCATACCTGGGAAAACTGGGGGCAAGTTATAGGGATTTGATATCGATTAAAAAGATGTCGATATTGAACAAAGATTGAACATTCTCGATTACCGAGGTTCGATGTCATAGTTATCTGATATCGGGCCTCTTCAGATAGTAAAAACTAGTATGCAGATGTCATTTCAAGATGACAATTTAAATATTGATATTTTAATATTAATTGTATATTTTGAAAACTATTTTAAAATAAACGCGTAACTACCCGTTTAAAGTTATTAATTATTTTGATTGACCTAATCTTTATTTATGCCAAATAACATTTTGATGTTGTCATTCACAGTAACGTCGATATATTTTTAGTCGATAAAATATTTTGCTACATCACTTTCGTATAAATGCCCCGAGCTATCCCAGGTATATCCATGACGAGGATCGTCTAAACGGATCGAAACATGTGCAATTATCTACCGCTATTTATTGAATCGAATGTTGCGACGAATACGAATAGGAAACCAACCAAGTTTGGAGCGAAATGAGGAGATATGGTCATATTTACGGAGACAGAAAATGAACCGTATACAATTATTCAGCAAACGATCCAACTTGTTCAAAAGCTCTTCATTCAAGTCCGGATAACACACATCGCCATAGTCAATTAAGGGTAAGATCAATGCCTATGCTAATAATATTTTAGTTTTTACAGGTAAAAAGTGTTTGAGCCTGTTAAGCGCATGTAGAGAGCCAGTCACTTTACGGCTTATTTCAGCTACCTGTGTCCTCCAACTCAGGGTGCTGTCCAAATAGACACCTAAGTCCTTTACGTTCTGGCTATAGGGAATCGGAGAGCCATTAAAATAAATGGGGGGTGTAATATCGATCTTTGCAAGCTGGCGCTCGCCACCTATGATAATGGACTGACACTTGGAGGGATTTACAAATAGACCGAATTTCTCAGACCACCGCTGTATATGTAAGAGATCAAGATTTAATTTTTCAATTGTGGTAGGTAGGTCAATAACATTACAGTGGTCATATAGTTGCAGATCATCAGCGTAAAGATGGTACGAGCAGCGAAGGTCCGGAGTAATGAAGTTAATGAATATGGAGAACAGCAGCGGTGAAAGAATACCTCCTTGGGGCACGCCAGTGGCTATGTCACACCATTCGGACAAGGCACGATCAACTCGCACCGCCTGTTGACGCCCACATAAATATGCAGAGAACCAATTTAAAGCACCAGCTGACACGTTGAGATGCTTGAGCAGAGCAAGGAGAATTTGGTGATCCACAGTATTAAAAGCATTTGAAAAATCTACCAGGATTAGAACTGTAACTTTTTGGTTCTCCATGCCCCGTCTTATATCCTCAGTCACCTTGAGTAGCGCAGTACAGGTGCTATGTCCCGGCCGAAATCCCGACTGAAAGGGGCTCAGAAGTTGGTGCGAGAAAATAAAACTAGACAGTTGTCTGTGAGCCACCGCTTCAGCGATCTTCGACAGGAAAGGAAGAATAGAAATGGGTCGGAAATTTGTAACCAACTTGGGATTTTTAATTTTAGGCAGTGGTATAACGAACGCTTTGCGCTTTGCTATTACCTATTACCTGCCGCTAAATAGTAGTGTTTGCACTGCTGTGTTTCGGTTTGGGGGTAAGATAGCCGGTGTAATTACTGGCATAGATAGAGGCAATCCGTCGTCCTCAGGGTAGGCAGCGCATAGGCGTCACGTTTTTTGGTCACAATGTCCATGGGCCTCAGTTCCCGCTTTCCATCGGGTGGGCTGGGAGCGCAGTGGTCTACCTTCGTCTCATAAAAAAATCGACTTAAATACTCGAGTAACTCGTTTCGCCAAATATTTAATTATCAACATTTCGCAACTCTATGCTTAACTCTACATTTCTCTTTTCAGGGTAGTTCTATGCGATTATTCTGTCGCACCAATCAAGTCATTACCATTCCCTTAATATTAACGTACTGCGTATAAATAGTGTCAATGGTGTGCTAACCTGCCCTCAATGTTTGCGTACGTTTAGCAATAAGATAGGTTACGTAAGCCACGAGCGAGCACACCAGAGACAACATCGGAGTTGACAGCAGTCGCCGTGGCCGAAACCGGCCCTGGAGCTATTATTATTATTATTATAAATAGTGGAGTCATTTTCGATTATCTTGTAGCAGACGCATATTTGTTTACTCTTCTGGCATAATAGTTTCGTTTGTTTTTATGAAACGGAAAATAAATGGTAATGAACAATAAAAACGCATAAAAAATCGCATAGAAACATCCTTCAACGCCCTTTTCTCTGACACCTATTACTTCAACCGGCTAGATACAAGCTATTATTAGGTCAGTAAATGCTCCTACACAGCTTAAGCCTATCCTTCGAAAGCCAGTGATGTTTTTTACGTTTTCTAGATTAAAAATTGACCCAATTCTCCGATGACCTGATGCGGGCTAAATATAAATGAAACTCGGCTAATGACCAAACATGACGGAACACTGCGTGCTTTGCTGTGGTGTGCATCGGCCACAAAAATAAGCTAAATTTATAAAGAGTTAGCTTAAAATCGTATTGTCACGGAGACTATACATTAAGGTATCCCATATTTTACGATTTAAAAAAATTAATAACGCATACCCCCTAAATCGGTTTCTTTTATCTCAAAGCGCTCTGAAAATAAATTTCAGTTGATTCCTGTAACTGCAACCCTTGCCGACTTTCAAGCCATTTTCCTATAAAATGTATGAAAAACACCTTTTTTCCATTTTTATTTCTATAGCATTAGCCTATTCTCCTGCCTTATAAACATTTTTTTAATACAATTAAGTAACTTGATGAGAACAGAAAAACAATACATTATTATCAAATTACTGTTTGACAATTTTTTAAATAGTATTTTGTATGATAATTTCAGATGAAAATCGGCACGGGTTCCTGTTATAGGAATGAGTTGATTTTTTTTTCAGAGTGTTTTGGGGTTTAAGAAGCCGATTTAGGGGGCATGCGCTATTAATTTCCAAAATTCGTAAAATATGGGACACCCTACTATACAATAAATATAATTAAATGGTTAAACTCAAGCCGTGTGGGGACGGCGGTAAGAATACATTTGTCACCACTCCAACTCCTCCTGCGGATGTCGTAAGAGTCGACTAAGGGATTGAAGTGTCACTGACCATTAAGTGATAAAAGATTGATGATGGGTAGCAGCGTCATCATAGTGGACACATTACTGCGATCTTCAATCCGCTTGGCGGCGATTATGGGCAGCGTGGCGATTATGGGCATTTACCTCCTAATGCATCTATACGCATAGTTAATAGGAGAGGCCTACGTCCAGCAGTGGACTATCATAGGCTGATGATGATGGTTAAACTCACGTGTATTTCACTATGCGCGACATGTTTCGGAGAGCCTAGTTCTCCATTATCAAATACTAAGCCCCCGTTCATGCCTCGCGACCATTTAATTATATTTGAAGCTATCACGAAAGTTTAAATTCGACTGTAAGATAATACCTACTGAAAAGTTAGACGTATGATATTATAACACAATTCAAAAATACCGATGTATGGTTAATGATTATAGTTAGTAACTTTCTATATTCAATATGTAGTAAATATGTATGAGATAATATGTGCCTAGTACTTGTCGAAAAATTGAAATGAGGGAGATAATATACATCACAGGACAAGATCACATCTATGTTAAAAAAACACCAAAAGTATGTTTTAATTGTATCTCCTAACATCTAACTCGATATCCACATCTAAAAACCAATACGAAAAACAAAACAAATCAGACTTTAACTTGTTAAAAGTCCAGTGTCCAGTATTCCCATGGCGAATGCTAAGCTCAACTTTTTTCACAAAAAACATGAAAATCCCAACATAACAACGATCATTCCTAAAAGCCAGGACGCCGTCTGAATATCTACCGTCAGCTTTACAGAATACGGTTTTTCTCTCTTTGTTCGATCTACGAAATTGAAAGGAGATTGACGCTTCTGCTCAAACCTGGGTTTTTAAATTCAGAACTCGGAAACAAAAGCACGACGCGTGCTTCGGTATTCTGGGGCCGTTTAGTGAATACGTGGAGCTTTTTATACGACCAAATACGACAGCATCTACTGCAGCTCACGCTATCTTTTCTGCAATTTTATATATTTGCACAGTTACATCTAATAATATTACATTTTTAACCTACTGAGGTCCATTGGCCTAGTACAAGTAAATGTTCATTGCGATCAAAGGTATATTCTATTCAATTAAAACGAGTTGCAATTGTTTTGTCTCGTAAAACGTACTGGCAAACTAAAATCAACTTTGTTCCCTGCCGAGTGGGTAAAAATTTCAACGTCGATTTCTCTTGTATGGTGGGCTTTAGGAGGATAAAATAGAATTGAGTTTAGTCTTATCCAGACACAAAACAAAAGAAGTAAAGTAGAACAAAGACTAAATAGTGTTGTCTTAGTTTTAGTAGCGGCATAACTTATCGATGACCTTCATCTGAAACCATACGATACAACATAATAAATTATGTAACGAGGGAACAAAAATAATACTCCAAAAGAAAAAACGGCCAAGAGCATGTCGGGCCATGCTCAGCTGTTGGGCTTCGTAGTTAGACAAAAATCAAAATGACTGGGCCGGTTATGTTCGGAATAGTTTTATTTTTAAGTATTCTATAGGTATAAGCCATTCACGATTCCTTTTTCCTAAACTATACGTTCGTTTATCTATATTTTGATTTCACTCTGTAAAATTCAGTTGATTGATCAGTGACCATTTATTTATCGAAGATTGATGATGGGCAGCAGCATCATCATAGTGGACTTACTGCGATCGCCAACCCGCTTGCCCAGCGTGGCAATTATAGGCATTTACCTCCTATCTAATGCGTCCATTCGCATAGGCTATGGAGAGGCCGTTGTCCAGCAGTGGACTAATATAGTCTGATGATGTGAATTCAATTCAAAGCTTATTTAGGTAAATTATGTACCAAAAATTTTGTATAAAACAATGTCACACGATTATGATTATGAATGTCATCATAGTCACACATTACTGCGATCGCCGATCCGCTTGCCCAGCGTGGCGTTTATGGGCATTTACCTCCTAATGCGTCCATACGCATAGTTAATGAAAGAGGCCTACGTCCAGCAGTGGACTATCATAGGCTGATGATGTGACGTGATGTGGACTGATTAGTTAGAAAGCTTATTTAGCTTATTTATGTGTACCAATCATTTTGTATAACGTAACACGATTTTGATTATGAATTTACTCAGAACGTGTAGGTATGTCAGAAGTAAACACGTAAAAGTAATGGCACACAATTATTTTTATTTGCACAAGACAAAATCCCATAAGGGAACCTCGATTATTGGAGCAAATTGTTTTCGCGAATAAAAAATAAACGCCGCCGTGATTGCCACATAATATTCTCGCACCGAATTTCGTTTTGCGAAATTTCATTTTTCTTGTCAAATCAAGTGTGTATATGGACGTAACGTGGATATAATGACGTGTCACGGTATCCGAGTGTTGGTGCTATATTTGGCCTGAGTTTTGATTTGTTTCATACCCTTATACTAGGAAAAATAAAACAGGGAACCCGCATGCCATACTAAATTACTTTTCATAAACGGTTCTGAATTTTAGTTGGCAAGTGTCACCCCCTCTTCAATGCATCACAGCAATGAATTTCTTAAGCCGCCATTTAAAAATAGTTGTGATTGGTCCATAAAAGTTTTGATTGGCAATATTCTATAAACATTTGTCGAAGATGGTGTGAAATATGCGTGGTGTTAAGAAAAGTGCTATGTCCTGCCCATCTCGGCTCAATTGAACAATTGTTTTTGGGGCACTTTTGAGCTGGGCTTAGATGTTCAGTATGACTTAAATACATACATACGCTGTGTGCGACGATATTAGTGTCTCAAGAAACACCCTGTATAATGAACTCAAACTAATCTCAGTCTAAAATAGAACGTAGTTGCATTGTATAGAGGATGCTGACGACTTTTCCTCGCTGTATCGCAATGCACTTGGTCGAAGCTTAAAACGACAAAATCACGAAAACAATGAAGCAAACTGTATATCAAACAATTTGTACAAACATTATAAAATAAATCTTGGTATATAATATTTACTCTAATAATACTTTTGCAGCTTAACCTCAACCTTCTCCCTCACACGCATTGAATCATATATATTATGCGCTTTCTTTTCTCCCATTAGATATCATTCGTAGCACTCGACTGTGACATAATTCGCCGCTATTAAACAGCTACTGCTACGGCGTAGACCGTCTACGAAAGAACCTTATATTCATATTTTCGTCGCTTACCGAGTGCAGAGAGTAGTAAAATGTCACGAGTTAAATAAAATACTGTCTGATTGCAGTACATACTCTAACAGTTAATTTTTATTATGACACTTGTAGCTCAATAAAACTTCACTAAACTTTTGGGCAGTATGCGACAATACGTAAAATACATTGATAAGGACACGAAAGAACCATAACCTGCCTATAAATATTTACTACCAATAACGCCTCCATGGCAGTGAAAACTTCATAAAGCCAGAATACAGTTCTTTTAAGATTGTGTTGAGACTAGTGATGGGTCGTTTTTCCCAATGTTACTAAGGGGAAAGTTTCCATTTAGGAATATTCCCCATACTGTGTTGGGTAAGTTACCGAGAACGACCTATCACTAGTATGGCCATTATGGTTTTGAACTTTATTGACTAATAGTAGTCCCGTTACCCGTACCCGTTCGGATAAAAAATAAAAATCGGTTCACGATACTTAGAGACGGCCAGTAATATAGATCCAAAAAAAACTGTATAAATAAGAACCTCCTTCTGTTTTGAAGGCTGTTACAAATACGAATTGAGTTAAAAGTAAAAACTGGCCACAGGCAAAAACTATGGTTAAAAATCTCCTTTTTAAATTTGGAACCGGTGATCGTCCCTGATTGTTTTGTTTCGCAAATGGCTCCGACAGTCGTTACGTGCGATCACGCGTAACCGTCGGATTGATTCTCCTGAATTCGAACTTCGAATTCAGAATTCGAATGCCCCCATAAGTGGTGCTGGAAAGGCGACGAATATTCAACAATGGGTCGTTTGGGGAACAGACGCAATGTAAATGAATTGTGACGCACAATATTGACGGCCTCTATAGCTCAGACAAGGGATCGAACCGGTCATAGGCATTTTTTTTAAATGTTTGGTAAGAAGAAAAACTTCCATTTATATGTATATTAAGTACTTAGTGTATTTTCGTGAAAATTATAATTTGGTAATTTGTGAGGACCACATTTTTATGAGTTTTCAATGTTTGCTCAATGGACGGTAAGTGTTCTAAATTATTCATAGATTTGAGCGAGTATATTACGTTTTAAATTTTACCTTACATTTGCGAACATTTTACATTTACAACTTATTGAGCTGTCGACACAAAGGTATCAAGTTGTCAAAGTGAATGTGATTGCTCGCGGATTGTGTTTTTTCAATACTGGAATTTCCCATGATTTCACTTTTATATCTTTCATTACTCAAAGTAATTGTTCTCATCATTTCACTAGAGAAAGTATTTGAATTTAAATAAGTCCAGTCCTTCTTTGAACTAAGTCTAATCTTGCACATAAAAGTGAAGTCCTAAGGTGAAGACTCTTTTTGAAAGGAAAAAGTGCTTAATCAACAGTATTGGCTAAGTAAAGTTTTATGAATGTATGAATATTATATTTTTCCCTGATAGCCATCGTCGTAAGATTCAAGAAAATGCGGTAGAAAATCAGTACAATGAAATCGAAAAATAAATCTGTCAACGTCAATGTCTCTCATGTCATTCATTCCATTATTTTTCTACTTCAGTGTATTTGTGGCGGACGAAAGCATTAGGCTCTGTTTGTCCATAAATCTGCACAAAAGTCATCTCACTCATTTAAAAAAACATTTTTAACAAATTATAGGAAATAAAAATAAAATAGCTGCTATTTCTTAAACCTTAAGACGACGGTTATCAGGGAAATATATAAAATTCATACCTTCAGAAAACTTTACATAGCCAATACTTTACATAGCCTTAACAGTTTGCCTGAAGCCATCAGGTGTCAGGCCAACAAAAATAAATTTAAGAGGCTTCTGAAAACACACTTCCATAATTTGCCATATCAATAATAATATAAGCTTATAATTAATTTAATGTTATAACACCTATGTATAACTATTTAATATAAATGTAACTAAAAAGAGACTGTGATCCTACAGACAAACTCTGAAGAGTTTTGTAGGACAATTACTAATTGTAAGACTGTAATCCATATGAACTAATAATAATAAATAAAAAAATTGCAACGTGTATAAGTCCTCAATGCAGATTTGTTAGTGCAGCCACCGTGTATAGTTACCAATTAAAAAATAATTAAATACACGCCACAGTCTACTGCTACTACTATACCACACAGACACAACTTAGATATCCTCTGTCGAAAAATCGCTGTCAGTGAAAAAAGGTAGCCAAATTCAAATTCTCTATGGGAAGCCAAATCTACGCGCCTGAATTTTTTGTCTACTGACAGCGTTGGCTAGACAGAGTATAAAGACATAGCCGCCAAGCGAATGCAGACAATATACGCCTTTTTCATAATTATGCTCGTCAGCCGGATTAATCGTTGCTGGCTGAAATCAAATTAAAAAGTTACTTCGATTTGCGTAATGACATTTTTAAAAAGTTTTCGTCGGGATTTCAGTTCATCATGAATTTATTTCGTTAGCAACAGTTTGAGTTATAGTTTTTTTAGTACTCGAGTTTGAGTGGACATCAAACTTATTGTGACTTTTTATATTTTTTGTGCTCAAAATAAAATTTTTAACGAAGCATACTAGAATAATAATAATTATTTGCGTAGTATCCAACAGATCATTTACTTAAACTTTCTACTTGTAACGTGTTGTATCCAAATAAGATACAGTTTTTATCCACGGAAAACCATATTTTCTTTTATAAGGTAAGATTTTGTTTTGGTTTTGTAGATACATTAAATGTTTTGAAACATGCGTTAATTGGATTTTTTACAACCTCCTTTTTTGCAATATGTTAAAAAAAATGTGTTGTCGGTATTATAAAAATTATAATAGATATTTAATAACATGTAAAAATAATTGACGTATTGAAAACATGATTCTAAACGTGCAAGTCAAAAATTTGATTTTCAAGTATGTTTTCACTACATGGCGCGAATTGAGTGCCTTTCCAGCAGTTGACGATCGTGGGATGATTATGATTTCACAAAATACCTTGAAGAAAATTCTACCAGTCCCGTAAAAATAAGTGTAACTAAAGTATTAATAAAGCCGGTATCCTCTCGGAATGTTAAGTTGGCGGTAATTTGCAAAGTCCGTGTTCGGCTCATCGCCACCCTGGGCACGGCTGCGCTGGGAAACTTATGGACGGGGAAGGAAAATTATTTATGTACCGTTCTGTACCTTGTCACAGGGAGAATATTACTAGATCCCCTAGTGTCAATTTTATTTATTTTTAATCGGAGATGTAGTGTATGCGATTAAATGAGTAACTGAAATAGCATACATACGCTGTCTCGTGTGTCTTGGCATTGGCGGGAACTGGTGGGAGTAAATGTCACTGTCGATGATGTATGGCCGCGGGCCCTATGTGATGTATGAAATGATTACCATTTTTTATTATACCATTTTATTTACCATTATATACCATTTTTACCGTATTATATACCAGTTTTGTGTGGAATATTTGGGCATTGCCGAGCCAGTGTGTTTATTGTGTATTATAGTGATTAGAAGACAAATTCAACAAACACTACAGGGTATAACCTCGATATGGTCCCGTTGGCACCAAGTTGGGGTCTGATGATGGGATCTTGGAGAAGTAGGTTTTTTACTTTTTTAGTTAGTCGTTCATACTACCTGCGGGGAATTTGCGTAAAGTTAATGTCGCAGACTGGTCAAAATGTTTCACTCCATATACACTTAATATGCCATGAGACCGAATAATCCGAAATAATTTTATTTTGTCCTTTAGCTAATCACTCTAAAATAACAAACTGAAAGTTTTGAACTTGAACAAGATGCGCCTGACTTTATACTTTCTAAGTTTAAAATATACGTACATATTTAAATGAACCAAAATGTTTTCCATTTGCTTCTCGACCCAAGATGCAAACTGCGACACAGATAATAAAAACTTTACCGTGTAAATACTAATTCAAAGTCTCATTCCGGTTTCTTTAGGATATCCGAGTCGAATAAATATCCAATTTCTAGAGTAATTTTGTGTTAAAACAAACAATTTATCCAGGTAAGCGCAAGTAACTTGGTACCCTAAATGGAAATGATTTTTCAAATGAAGAATAATAAATTAGCGTTAAAAAAGTTCAGTATTATACAAATAACAACAAGCAGCAAATATCCATCCCATATATATGAGAGTTGTAAAATTTCATTGTTTATCTGACTGACAAGCAATGTATGCAGTACAACTTAGTTTTACATACGAAAGAATGAAATAGTTTTCTTAAATTCTAGATAATTATAAATAAGGATGAATGGACCTTCTGTCTATCCCGATTATACTCGCATATTGGTGCAAGCGAGAAGGTTATGAATTAACCCCTTATTAATAAACGTCTGCAAGCTTAGCCGCTAAGTATTGTTTGATTCTTTCGGTCTTATCAATATATCAATAAGAATGAGTGGCACAAACAATACTTAGAGTTTTGTTAACTTAAGAGATGTTTATTAATAAGATAATAAGCGTTAAGCTCACGGCGCCAGTTCATGGTATGCACACCGGTTTAGAGCTAGAAGTTCCCGAAGTTCCGCATTTCTCGCATTCCTCGCAGTTCTCTGGTTGAATCGCGGAAGCGGACCAACTTTCGAGTGCATTTGAGATTCACATTATTAGTTCGGACTTAGTCTGGAACAGAACATTCTTTTATATAAAAGTTATCTAACCTATCAAATCCTTCTTTTCTAATGCCTTATAAAATAATACATCAAGTGTCAAGAAGTAATACCCTCGTAATGCCCATGGTCCTAACCTGTTCTAATTGTTCTTATTAACATCGAACTGTTTAAATTCTATTCAATTTAGAACAGAGTTGCGATTGTATTGAGCCGTACATTTTTTAACAAACTAAAATTAAATTTATTTCTCGCCCAATATGTAAGTTTCAATGATACGCATATTTCTCTAGTAACTATGGCGATTAGAAGGATAGGATGCAAAAGTGATGTGAGTATATACATGTGCACATGCAGGAAACGAGCATTAAACTAGAAATCTTAGAAAATTGTTTCTTTGTTTACGTTAGGAGAATATTGCAAATTATGCCCTATATAAAAATTCCTCAACATTATTTCAAGCACTCTCACACGATACATTTTTGCATGCATATCGAAAACTGAGCATAGCGGACGCGATATTAAAGTTTCAAGCGCGGGCATATTATATTATGCCTGTCATATGTAGGTACAGTCGATTTCATAAATATGTCTTATCTTATGATTATGAGATTACATCAAGTCAAAATACAGGTTATAAACTTTTTATTTAAGTAAATATACAAGAAAAAATAGAATAAAATAAACTAACACTAAGGAAATAAAACTATCTCTACAAAACTACACATCAACAAATATTTACAAATAAAAAATAGGCTCGAATTCCGTGCCTGATGGTAAGGGTGCCCAAAAGGCTGGCGGAATCACTTCGCTGATTAGCAATTGCTATTCGCTGGGTGAGGTAATAATAGCCAGCTCTCTGGTCACCGGTGGCGTCTACGAGCCGCTTCTTAAGCCCTCATAAATACAGGTGATTGAGAAGACGTGAGCACTTGTGCAGGAATAATCAAATAGTATATATTTGTAATAGCATATATATACATTTACACATATTGTACAAGCATCCGCGGAAGATATAATGTAAATCGGAAGCCGCAAACTTGTTGAACTTTTGGATACTTTGCGAATCTCTCGTTGAACCGCGGGAATAGTTACGAAAATAATTTGTGCACTTGTATTTAATTAGTTGTACAGTTATACAACCAATATTGCTATCTTGCTATTTATAGATTTTTTGATACTCGTACGTATACATCTAAAATGTTTATTTATTTTACTCATATTTTGAAAACGCACATTGAAAATGTGACGGGCTCGATCGCGTTCAATTTTTTTTACATGCATTTGAGGCAATTGGCTTTATATTAAACTTTAGCACAAACACTGACGTTAAACGCTTGTAATATGTATATTGTAATATACACACACGTATACACTATACATACATCATCAGCCTGTCTCAGTCTACTGCTGGGCGTAGGCCTCTCTTATTAATTACGCGTATAGACGCAATAGGAGGTAAATGCCCATAATCGCCACGCTGGGCAAGCGCATTGGCGATCGCAGTAATGTGTCCACTATGTTGACGCTGCTGCCCATCATCAATCTTTTATCAAAAAATGGTCAGTGACACTTCAATCCCTATTGTATTGTATTGTATCCTGGCCATTTTTTCCGCAACTCGACATCAAACGTGCCTATTTTGCGTGGTCCCAACGCTGGCCCAGTAACTTACTTATTGGGGACTTCACTTCACATACACCCTTGAATTTCTTCGCAGGTGTATGCAGGTTTCCTAAGGATGTTTTCCTTCATCGCAAAACACTTGTGAATATCAAATGATATTTCGTACATAAGTTTTTTGAAAAACTCATTAGTACGAGCCGGGGATCGAACTCACGACCGCTGCGTAGCAGCCGTGCGTTTTACCGCTAGGCCACAAGCGCTTGTCCCTATTGTAATATGTATTAATGTATTTGTACGTAGGTGTAATGTATAGGTACTTCAGTTGTAAAAGGGATTTTATTTAGGTATTTAGAAAATAAACAGCCATGTACATATCTGTTCATACGGAATTAACACAAATCAGGCCTAAAGTTTCCCATGTTACTACAACATTATGCAAATAGTTGTAAATCCTACTATTATAGTTAAGTACCCATTTAAACAGTACACTTAAGAGAGCGAGAGCAGATTGTTAGAAAAAAAAACTAGCAGAATTGAAGTTACTTAATTATATACGAGAAAAAATATATCGATTTTTTTTCTTGAAAACCGTGAGCGTAAAGGTCTATTTCGTTAAAAGTTTCGATATATTAATTGTATATTAAAAGTGCGCCTGAAGAAAGAATTTTGAGCACACTTTGGCTACAGGATGAGACAAAAAAGGTAGGTTATGAACGAGTTTACACAAAAACCCCTCATACTACACATAATTCCTCATGTACGCATGTAAAATGGTAATGGGATTTGACTGGGTAATAATTAAGTAAGTACCCGAAGTTTCCCTTTGATATCGGGCCGCTAATGCGAAAATAGTTTAAATTAGTTTTACTCCAATGAGATTATGACTAGGCTACCCTTGTTGCTTTATCCGCGAGGGGCTTATAATTATTTATTTAAACTGTATTGCACATAATGTAAACTTGTAGTACAAAAGTCTGCACTTAATGTCATGAGGACTGAACTTATTGTGAAAACACAAATCAAATTATTTAATATAATTTATAGAGTTAAAATATTTTGATTTGTGCTTTTTTATTTTTTTTTCCCCCAGTAGTCACACTACTTATTACTATACCACCTCGGACCCCACCTCAGACGTTGGTGATCTTGGTCGTTGTTTCTTTGGTATATGACATCCAATATTTATGATTCATGAGGATTATTACACAGTTGTAAAGAATTTTTCATCACACCTGTTCGGTAACTACGACAATGCGCGCCGTAAGTGCGTCATGATGCCCATGGGCACTATGGGCAGTAATGGATTTTCATACAACATTACATTTAGCAGGAATGATTGCAATAAAAATTATATAATTGAAGTACCGGGGCAGCATAACTCACCTGGATGCTTAGCCAAGTTGACAATCGCTGACGCTTAGTACCGTAACGTAGTTTTCCCTCTCTGTCACTCTTTCATATTAGTGCGCTAAAGACAGTAAGCTGCCTTTCGTTTACGATTGACGATAAGGCGTTAGCGATTGTTAACAAGTCTAAGCACCCTGGTGCTTTGTCACTCACGTATTCGAATTTGAGTCAACCTTAATTTTTGAAAATGATTTACACCATTTTAGAGTAGTTTTGTGAAAACATTTTTTTTTGTATCCTTCTTTTACCTCACAGGTGTGGTGAAAACATTGCGTGTGCCACGGGTGGTACAAAAATTATGAACTCGTGTGAAGTGAAGCCCAAGCCGACACTTGTCCACCATTTCTTATTTACCGCCCTTAATACACATAGTACTATTTCACCCACCTTATGTACAAATAAATATTCTCAAATAACCCATATTATCAGAAAAGTAATTTAGCTCGTGTGGAGAATCTGATATCGTTAGGGTTGCCACCTTTTAAATATATTATGAAGCAGAACCTAGGTAGTGGAGTACCCAATTATTGGCTTTCATTGTTACCATTTAAGAACTATATTTATATACGTACATAGTATCCTCATGTGTAAAGACACCTACAGATAATTATAATTACATCGCAAACATTTCACCTCACCTCGAATTAAGAGTGAAAATCTCACACTGCTAAAACATTATCGACTTAAATACATTAACTTACAACTTAATTTTAACACACATCAACATACGATCTTTCTCAGTTATAAAACATTTTATAGCTGATTCAGATAGATCTTGTTTCCAACGCGGTAAAGTTTAATTTCGAAAGCGATGGCGACATACGATGTTGTGATTGTCTGTGGGGGTTGACCTTACCGAATTCGCAGCCCTGCAGGTAAGTAGGGCAAGAATCGAGCTCGCCGTTGCTAGGCAACGCCCGGGCTGTTGCGTCCCTGGTCGCGTGCTTACAAACCGCACGGGCGGAATAACGTTAAATGAGATCAAATTGATATCATTAGCGGTGAATTTTGCGAGGTTTTACTTTGGTGTGCACGAGATCACAGCAGTGTCGTTACGTTACGTAGGGTTGCTATCAGATATACGAGTATTATATACTCGTACATACACAAATATCTGAGACCTCTATTGTCATAGGTCATAGCTTTAGAGTAGATACTCTAATGTTTTTCCTTTATTTGGGCAGATTTTTATTTTGTTGTAGTTTTTTAAATTTTTTTTCAAATTTGGATATTTTCATATTTTTTTTACTCAGAATCGCGAGCTCTTTCGATCCTCACTAGCAGAAAAAAGTGCCCCGAGAATTCAATTTTTTTTTGTCTTCCACTGAGTTACGGTCGAAGAAAGTGTATGAAAAATAGTAATTCAATGGAGTTTTTTGGACACTTTTTTATTTCTATCAGGATCGAAAGAGCTCGTGATTCTGAGTAGAAAAAAATGTAAAAAAATCCAAATTTGGATAATTGTAATAAACTACAACAAAATAAAAATCTGCCCATTTCCTAAATAATCTTTATATCACCACATCATGATCATCAGCCTTTTTCTGACCTACGCATTAAGAAGTATAATCGCCACACTAGGCAACTCGATTGGGGATCGCAGTGTGTCCACTATGATGACGCTGCTTCCCATCATCAACGTTCAATAATCAAATGCTACAATAAATCCCTTAATCGACACTTACGACACCCACGAAGACTTGGAGTGGTGACAAATATATATTATTCTTATTGCCATCACCACGCGGCCATTTTGTATTAGTGTATACTGATATCATGTTTTTTCCTACCGTCCTATTTTTTTTATTTCTATTGGATACGGAGCTTTTAAGGGCTTAAACTACAATCAATTTCATAATAAATTACCATGTAATATTTTTTTTGTGCCAACGATAATTAAATGGCGGCAATTTTAAAATTTCAAACAGACGAATACGGGTGCCTGAGGTATTTCTGGAATTATACGTTTGTTATCGGTCATATCTTTGCAAAAAAATCTCGTTGGAGAGCTCATGAGGTAGGTGTGTCAGCTAATACGTACGACCCGTTAACAGCGGCGGGTTGTGCGCCGCTAAGTACCACCAGATTATTACTTAGCGCCCATCGACTTAGACGGATTATGCAGGACCACATTATAGTCATTATTGTATCGTTTATTCAACATTGTGCTGTTTGTGTGAACAAGATACAATACTGATTTAAACTTTTCATTATCAACACTCATATTTTATTGGCAAACGGGTCTTAATCGCGTAACATTCTTTAATAAACTTTGGATGGTTGGCAAATTGGTAGGTACCATTTTGTGGTTTATGGGTCAAAAAACGGGCGTCGTAATATTTGAAGCCATATATATACAAATTGCTTAAGATATAATCAGAATTGTAATAGGAATGGAACAAACATGTTCTCATGAAAAACAAAATGAATCGGTGTGAAAGTATTCGTAATCGGGAGAAAAAAATTGTCGAATTGAATACTGTTTTGGTCGGTCCTATATTTTCTCTACTATATTTATTTCTTGGCAATATTTTTTAAAAGTTGACTGTAGTTTGGTTTTTGATGAAAAGATAGACAAAACATGTATTAAATGCAAAATGCTTGGAAATTCCCGCTCAGTTACCAAGTGGCTCGAAATCCCGAACAATACTCCAGAGAAATCTGTAATGGTGTCCTGGGATAAAACTAATCAGGGAGGAGTGGAGTCTCCGTGTTTGAACAAAGTAGGCCACAGCTTTTATTTCAAGTGCAATACTATGTAAAGAGAACACTGAAGATACGACAAACATAATTTTTAAATTATTTATGAAGGAAAAATTTGCAATTTAGAACAGATTGATGTGCACTCGTACTTTAAAGAGTGGTTTCAATTTGCCAGAAATAATAGATTAGAATTGAAAGTCCTAGCAACAGCTTTTAAAAAAACATTTATTTGTGAAAAAAAAAATGCTCTAACGTCCTGCAGTGGGCTATAAAATGGATCGATTAACTCACTAGTGCTTGTTAAATCATCGAGATACCACCCTCCAAACTACCTGTTAGCCCAGTCATCCGAGACCTTGCCATCTTCCATCCAGTGTAATTCTGACCTCGCAATCTATAATAATTACACCTGCACTCAAATCCCATTTATGCTGGTTCGCCTGGTTCAAGCACTTGGTCTGAAACGGGCAATTCAACATCTACTTTTTAAACATAAGGACCTGCTTCCATAAAAATGGCACTGCAGTTAAGTCCTTCAAGTCAGAATCGCCCGTCTTTTGTGAGTGACACAAAGGAAAAACGTTAAAAATGGTGTATCATGAGATCATTTGTGCGTGCAAAGATTAATGACGGTAGTCTTAAGATTTTGCTTAATGTCATCTTGCTGTCCGTTACAATCCGTGTGATATATTAAGAAACGTTACTGGCATAAGGCACTGGTCCTACGAAAGACGAGTAAGCGATGAGCAGTCGACTATTTACTTGATTATATATCACGTGTGAGTAAAAGTGACGGATATATTTATAGAGTGCCGGATATATTTAAAGTTGATTGCTGGCTGTTCACACTGCAAGTGATAAAATGTTCTAAGGCCAGAATAGATTAGAAACGATCATGAACACCATCGAAGTGAGACGCGGAAAGATGATTGGACATTTGATTCGTCACTACCATTTCTTCAAAACCATTTTTGAAGGCAAAATAGAAGAAGAGGTAGAGGCAGACCAAGGCGAAGCTACATGGACCAAGTGATGGAAAGAGCGGAGGTTGTGTCGTATCAAAGTAGTAATAAGATAGAGAGGGCTGGTAGATACTCCACCGACAAGAGAATATCTCTTAAGCTTATGACGATGATGATGATGATGATGATGATGAGCTTTACACCTGAAGTTGTATAGATGGAGCTAGTGGCTGCAATGAATATCACATCTCATTCTTAGTATAGCTCCGTGAGTTCTTAAGTAAGACCAGAATTACCCCTGTAAATTCTTGCGTAAGTTGTAGGGACGGAGCTATACTAAGGAATGAGACGTTGATATCACTATCTCATTCCTTAGTATAGCTCCGTCCCTATAACTTACGTAAGAGCGGCCTAACGTAATTTGTAGGGACTTACAACTTACATAAGAAGTCACATGTGTAATTCCGGCCTGAATTTACTCGCCCGTGAAATATATAGTCGCCAAATTGGTACTCACTGCGCATTCGATGCCGTTAGTGGGACAAGTGCCTAAGATTTCTTGTGAGCTTTCACAGATTAGACAGAAAATTGTCTGGTCACCGAGAAAATCTCGATTCGGAGCTACGTTTTTAAAAAAAAATACAATAATTAACGTTATGGTGGCTGGCGCCGTCGCTCGTCGAGAGAGAGGGGGGGGGGGCGGTTCGGATTCATTATTATTACTTTGAACTTGCCTTCAAAGTAATGTTTTTTTTGTGCGAGTTCGTGAGGTTTTGTGAATGTACATTTTGCTGGAATATAAACTAGCTATATCGTTGTTTTGTATAAAGTACATTATGTCATTAGAACTATTTTTGAGTTATAAATTATTCTTGTTAAGTTACATAGATCGTTTCTGTTGACAAGAATAACTCATGTGGTAGGTTGGAGTTTTCAGGAATTGAATCACAAAGCTCTTGTTACTCGGTGTCACAACATTTTTAAAAGTTTTTTTCTTTCTTGTAGTGATATGACGCAAAAAGCTAAAACGTATGGCAAAAGCAAGCTTATTTTGTATTTGTTCTATTTAGTTAATTTTATTGTATCGGTTCGAAAAATCTGTTGAGCAAAGTCCTTCTCTCATTTGTTCCGTTTCAATTGTCGCTACAACAATAATTTCAAAACAATGGCAATAATCCACACAAACGGAGCATAAACCGTGTTTTTATATCCCGAAAGCTCTGTTTATTCGACCCACACATGCATAAAGCGATAGATATATGAAAGCATAAAGCGATGTGTGTTAATCCCTCAAGGTCGTATAGGCATTTAAAAATACGGCCGCAATGCCTATCGGAGCGTCCAAATGTGTGCTCGGCGCACGTGGCCGCGACCGACCCATTCATGTCGGGTCCCTTCGGCCCCTCGTCGGCCCCCTTCGGCCCCCTGTCGGCCCCCCTGACCCGCAGAGCCTGACGCTGTTGCTCGCTAGTATTTGCCGAACGATAAGATTCTTGGCCTTTTTGCCTGGTTTATTCACTGTATATTTGCGCTTTGGGTTTATGTCTTGATTTTCTGTTAAACGCGATATTTCGAGTTTTTGTGGCGCATTTGCATGAAATAAGCGAGTGGCTCTCGTGGGACGGGAGTTCTGTAGCATTTTATGGCCCACGCGGATGTAATGTATCTCCAGCTCCACGGATACTTTAATGCCTCGTTAATGGCCGTAATATTAATAATACTGATTTTAAAACATTGACAGATTGCTGTTTGATTTATTTGAAGATTTACCTAAGTATATTTTATAATGATTATTTTACAGGTATACAATAATTATAATATAAATGATATTAAAATAATTTATATTCGCATTCAACACTTAAATTAAAAACATGTTTGGTTGGAAACATCCTGCTTTGGAAATATCGAAGATCCAGTAGATTCAAAGAACAAAAATGTCTCTTGATGCGAACTATACAATTTCAAACAAACCGGTCTAACCTGTAGACATTATCATGTAGATTTTCGATTGGCATTTTAGACTATTTTCGTCGTATAAATGCATATAGTTACAAAGTAAATATTTACGCTCCTAAATTGTTCCATTCTGATAATATACTAACAATAATACTTCCTCATTTTATGGCAGGTGTCCGGACCTTCCATAGTTCCATCCCTGATCCATCTATCCTCCGTCACCATAGACCATTAGTCTTTTCCATTCCTTCTCAATAGTCTCTATAAGCATGCTGGGACCGGTTTACGGATGTACAACACAGCAAATTTCTCCAAACGTGTTGGATCTATATCCCCGCGCTAGCCTGTCAAAGTACCGGGATTTGTAATCCCGTGATTCAAAACGAGATACAAACATATCCTAATAACAATTAAATATTATAGTAGGTAATATATGCAGATATATTATGCAGTTATGAATACGAGTAAAAGCGGAGAAAGACTAAGGAACATTTTAGCGAAGAGTTTCGTAGAATTTCTCGTTTATTGCGGACGATTGGGGCCCTTCTTGTAAGTGGCGAATCTTTGCGAGTCCCTTTTAGGACCCTTCGGGTATATGTCGTTTATTATTTATATTAAATATCCTGGAGATTTGTTTCTTGAGACACGCAGTAGATTTAATATTATTAAGTTGTTAGAAATTAGCTTAAAAATATTTTCTTCGGTTACCGCGAGCATTACACATGAAATAAAACTGTGATAACGGATAAACTCGCGTGTATTAACTAATTTTAACTTCATTCCGACGTTTCGAACACTTTACAGGGTTCGTGGAGGAAAGATTATTTCATAGCTTAAAAATATTCATATTTCTGAATGGTTTATATACGATTTATTTAGTAGATGTGGTTACAGTTTATGGTTACACTCATGTGTGATTACTTTCACAGTTTATTTTGTTTCAGTTTAAGTAATCGATGTCCAAGATGAATGATGTTGATGATGATGAATGAAATGAAATACAGTTTTCAGTACAAAATTATGGTGCTTTTTTACGCACTGGTGCGATAAGTGATTCATTACAAAAATTCGGACGTACTGTAAGTGAAAAACGTCGTACGATACCGATATTCTTTACCTACTCGTGCCGATTTAAAACACTCCCTTCGATAGTTTTTCAATTTATCACCACTCATTTCGAACTTCTGCTCGTTGCCGCCGCAAGTTGGGCCACTTTGTTGTGCCAACATAAAAAAAACTTCATTTGTTGTCGCGCTTGTATCGTAATATTGATACATCGTTTAAAATGTAACTAAATTGAAGTCAAACCGTATGTATTAGATTTCTAGTAAGGTTATTAACGAGAAGCTTAAACTTAGGCAAACGATAGCTGCCGAGGGTAACTCGTGTAATGGGTTGTACAGTACATATTCCCAATTATAAGTTAGGAGCGGACAGTTTTAAACAACCCCCACGTACCTTTACCACCATGTTGTTACTGTAGGTAGTATCTTCATAATCTCACTTACAGTTTACATATCTCGCTTGTAGTTAGTTCTATGAGCGGCCATACACCTGGGGCCTATTTCTCAAAAGTTTGTAACTTATAATACAAGCGGAAGTCCTCATCTAACGTATGGTGTCAAAAAGAGACTTCCATTTGTAGGTATTACAAGTTACAAGCTTTCGAGAAACGGGCCACTGTAAGTTCTTACGTAAGTTGTAGGGATGGAGCTATACTAAGGAACGAGAGGTGCATATCACTATCTCATTTCTTAGTATAGCTCCGTCCCTACAACTTACGTAAGAACTCACAGGTGTAATTATTAGCCTATGGTATTTTCTTAGGGCCTATGCTAGTTGGCGCGGGTTACCCGGAACGGGCGCTTGTCTAACAAGAAATTGTATGAATAGCGCTAACAGGCGCGTGCGGCGGATTATATACTGAGCGGGATCCGCGCATATGCGCCAGCTGCTAGCGTAGGGGTATTTTCCATGTCAGGTACTTTCGAAACCCGATATTTCGACACTATTATAAATTCCATCTTTACGGATTATCTGACGTGCTGCGAGTTGTAGTTAAAAAAACATGTCTTTATTGTTTATTTATAAGAAAGTAAATAAAGTTTCAATGTATTAGTTTAGTACAATCCTTAAGGTCTAGCAAGTCAAGGTCTAGCGGGCCAGCAAGGCGGTGGCAACTAACAGGTTACTAATTGTCTCCTGTTCGTTGCCGCCGCGATTTGGGCTCTACTTTTCACTTACGATCAGGTGGAGTGGAGCCACTTATTTGTTGTGCCAACGTTATTTTTATTGGGTCGGCAACGCGCATGTGACACCCTGAGGTTGCAGGCGCCCATAGGCTACGGTGACTGCTTTCCATCAGGCGGGCCGTATGCTTGTTTGCCACCGACGTGGTATAAAAGGTCTAAGATTATATACATTGTTATTCTACGTCGTATTTTATCTAACTGCCATTATACATTATTGACATCTCTCGAAGGAACATTTTCTTAATAATATTCTTAGTTTGAGTTGATTTACTCTCTACAGTATTTATAATATTTTTGGGAAAACTGTTTAAGACACAAAGCAGGGGCCTATTTCTCGAAAGCTTGTAACTTGTAATACAAGCGGAAGTTCTTATCTAATTAATAGTGTCAAAAAGAGGCTTCCACTTGTATTACAAGTCACAAGCGTTCGAGAAACGGGCCCCTGGTAGTGAGACAGGTAGATATTCTTGTTATACCTATAATAAGGTTGTGGTCTAGGTTTCGACTAGTACTTGTTAACTCGTAGTACGGGTAGCACGTAATTATTTAAAGTGGATTTAACTCACTACAGGTGACTAACTGGCGGTTTAACTAGATTTTAATATTTAATTACTTCTGTGACTGCCGTTATCGCGGTTCGCCGCAGCACGTCGGCAAAAACGAGAGAGCTGACCCAGAAAGAGTTATCTAAAATGGATTATAGCTTTTATCATTATGCTGCTTTTAATAAAAAAATCAGGCTTTGGCTAAATCAGTTTAACTGTCATTATTATTAAGTTCATTGTAGAATAACATAATACGTGCAAATATTTAGATGGTATTTGAAGGGTCCACGGAAAGAACATGTCTAGTCAATTCAATTTACTGAAAGAAAACCACCTCACTTTTAACAGAATAAGGTGAGAATTTGCCCTGATTTTTTAAACACTGGACATGTTTTGTCCGTGGATCCTTCATTTGCAGTAATAGGACGATATGTAAGTTATGTTTGCCTCTAATTGGGTGAATATTCAAAAATTATCTGTGTATCCAAGTGTAAAGTGTATTAGTTATAGCCTCGTGCCTACATTACGTAAAAATTTGCCACATCAAATTGGAGCTTAGTCTAATTGACATTGAGTTAAAAAAATTGATTGATTATGCCCTTCGGTTAGGACACATATAGGCAAACCTTAAGAAATAAATAAATATTATGCTTACCGTGAGACAATTTACGTCGATTTATTATTATTATCTCTTTATTTAACTTTTCTCTCAGTTTAGGGTTTTTATAAAATGAATACAAAATTAAAATACAATACAACATACAAAAAACAATACAAAATATAAACACTTTATAAAAAACCTAAACTAGGGTGCCGCCGGCAACGGGGCGGGCCCAAGCTGCCGGTGGTTAAGGTCGCAGAGAGAGGAACCGACGGACTATCCGCGCCGTGTCCAGGACTACCGCCTTCTGTATCCGACCCTTGATCCAGCCATCTAGCGAGAGACTCTTAAGGTGTTGGTCGAGACTCTTCGCTATTAAACCGTTCGCTGTAACGACTATCGGGACTATGATCGTCGAGTCAACATCCCACATGGCGGTTATCTCGTGGGCCAAGTCTAGGTACTTACTGGACTTGTCCTTTTCGGCCTTCACGAGATTCTCATCATGGGGGATGGTGACGTCGACGAGCACAGCCCGGCGCTGCAATCGATCTACCAGCACGATATCAGGCTTATTGGCAACAATAGTCCTGTCCGTGATGATAGGTCGATCCCAATAGAGCGTGGCACGACCATTTTCGAGAACTGGTGCAGTTGTGTACTTATAGTATGGCACTTCGACGTCCACAAGGCCGTATTGAAGAGCAAGCTGCTGGTGTATAATACTGGCTACGAGGTTATGTCTGTGCAAGTACTCGGTGTTAGCAATCTGAGAACAACCGGAAATAATATGCCTGAGTGACTCACCGGGACGGCGGCATGCCCGACAAATGTCGACCGTACCGTCCTTCAGGATATATTTCCGGTAGTTATTCGTCATGATAACCTCGTCAGCAATTGCACAGGCAAAACCCTCGGTTTCTCCGAAGAGGTCCCCGAATCGTAGCCAGTTCACCGACGCGAGCAGATCCACGTCAGGTCCCGCGAGGGACTTGTAGAACCGCCCGTGTAGCTCCTTGCTCTTCCATACCGCCTTGCGGTCCTCGGTGCTTAGTACCACAGGTCTGCGCCAGTTCTCTTTTGCCAAGGAGAGCGGCGTGAAGTTCCGGTCTACTGCCACCACATCACGATGCATCCCGCACTCATTGTTAAGAAAATAGTTTCTAAGATTGTACACCTCGTGGTTGTGGAGGTTTTTGGCATTTAAGAAGCCGCGGCCCCCACACCTCCGCGGGATGTACAATCTCATAACTGATGAGCGCGGGTGTAGCATTCGATGTGTGGTAAGCAGTGTACGGACCCTTCGATCCAGGGCGTCCAGCTCGGTCTGAGTCCACCTTAGTATGCCAAAGGAGTATGTGAGTATGGGCATTACCCAGGCGTTGAAGGCGCGCACTTTGTTGCCTCCTGACAAAAGACTGTTAAGTACTTTTGTGAGCCGGCTGAAAAAGCGCTCCTTCACCGCCTGTCTAATTCCCATATCTTCAATACCCAAAGACTGTGACATACCAAGGTATTTATAGGTTTCTGCTTCCGAGATAGATCTGAACGTCATTGTCTCAGAAAGCTGTAAATTTGTTGAATTTACTACTTTCCCCCGCTGCACATGCATAACCGCACACTTATCGACACCAAACTCCATATTGATGGCACTACTGAAAACTTCCGTGGTTCGCAGTAGCTCCAACAAGTCTTGGCTATTTGGTGCAAATAATTTGAGATCATCCATGTACAGAAGGTGAGAAATGACTTCACCCTCTCTCCGAAGCCGACAACCTAGTCCTGAATCCTTCAGCAGGGTGCTGAGGGGATTCAGAGCTAGGCAGAACCATAAGGGACTCAGACTGTCACCCTGGAATATGCCTCGCTCGATCCTTATGAAGTCCTGCGGGCCAGAGGGGTCATCTCCGCCTCCTGGTTGACGAAGGACTGTGGTCCACTGCCCCATACACGCGCCGAGAAAGGATCTTAAAGCTGCATCAACTTTATACAGCTCCAAGACCCTCTTCAACCATGAATGGGGCACCGAATCATAGGCCTTCTTGTAGTCAATCCAAGCGGCGGAGAGGGCCCCTTTGTTACGCCGGACTTGCTGGCAAATGGTCATGTCGATGAGGAGGAGCTCTTTAGTACCACGGGACCCAACCCTACATCCATTTTGAGCAGAGGCCAGAACATTGTTCGCAACAATGTGCGTGTTAATTTTTGCTCTCAAAATGGATGTAAGGAGCTTGTAGAGTGTAGGCAAGCACGTGATGGGTCGGTAGTTTTTCGGTTCCGTGGTACTACCAGACTTGTAGAGCAGGAAGGTTACACCTGTTGTTAAGGAAGGAGGCAGGGAACCAAGCTCAATGGCTTGTTGGAATTGCGCTGCCAATCGCGAGTGGGAGCACCGAAACCACTTTAGCCAGAAGTTGTGCAATCCGTCCGGTCCAGGACTTTTCCAGTTCTGGGCAGGTCGGATGGCACAGCTTACGTCATCAGGGCTGATGACAACTGCCTCCATAGGTTCGATGCTCTCGCACTCACGTTCAACAACGTTCATCCAATCGCCCTCGATGTGTCCGACGGGCACCGACCAGATGCTACGCCAGAAATCAGTCATGGCAGTAGCATCCGGTAGATGCGCGTCGGACAAATGATGATCGGTTCCCTCCCACCTTCGGTATAACTTCCTTTGGTCACTTTGGAAGAGGCGGTTCTGTTGAAATCGATCCACACGCTCTCTGTAGCGGCGGATACGGCTTGCCCATGCATAGACTTTCTGCTTCAGAAAGTCAATGCGCTCTGTGAGGTTGGCCATGTAGTCGCAGGGCATGATGCCCGTTCCCGCGAACGCCTGGTTCACAAAGCGCATTACTCGGGGGCGGTTATTGCCCCCCCTGAAGCAGATCAGCTTTGCAATGAGGGTCCTAAACGAGTCGATACGACGCTCGATCCGCACTTGCCATGCGGGGACACCCCCGACGGTCCTAGGTGCACGGTCAGCGTCCGGAAACTTGACTCGAGCAACACGGCACGCCGCGATGGCCCCACAGTACATGATCGAGTGCGTATCGTCCAAATCTTTACTGGACCGTATGTACGGCTCCAGTAAAGCGTTTAGGGCTCCCATTAACGCTAGATTGCGTCTATTCATGGGCAAGCGTGGTAACCGTGGCCTAGAATTGGGTGTGGAGCGATATTCCATAATCGCCTCCTCCAAAGTCCTCCTCAGATGCTCATCAGTTGCAGTACTTACACTCTGACTCGCGAAATACTCCTCATCGGCACTGGGATCAACCCGCGGCGCCCCCGGTGCCAGGTCGGGTGTTGGCACCGGATCCGGCGACGTGGCGGGCGGGTCCCGCGCCGAGGTGGAAGCTGCGCGAGTCGAGAGAGCCTGCAGGCGAAGCCGATCAAGTGTCGAGTCATCCAAACGTTTAGAACGTAGGATGACCCGCACCTGATCCGCTAGTCGTTGCTCCGATACGGCGATGGCGGGTTCAAGAGCCTGAAACAGAGGCAGAAGCCTAGAACGGTACGCGGTTAGTCTGGTTCCCCCCTCTGTAGCCTCGTAGTAGGCGCGCATGCAGTTCTCATTTATTTCCTGAGTCCATCGCATGCGACGCACTACACCACCGGCAGCGGGAGCCGTGGGCGGGGCAGGATGTCCCGCGGGCCCCAAGCGTGCCGGCAGCGGTGGCCGCCCTCGTCGCGCAGGTGGTCGTGGCGGCGGCGGCGGCGGCGGCCCGCTCTCGTCGCTGGATCCGTCTGTGTCGGGCGCTGTGGCGAATTCATCGCCCGACGGCGATGTGGACGGAGAGCTGGACGAGGCGGGCGAAGGTGGAGGTCGTGCGCTTCTGGTGGAATCCGCTTTAGTTCGACTTCTTGTTTGCATTCGGTTTGAATTAATTTCCTTGTACGCGTCTAGCCGTGTTCAACATGTCAAATGTCAAAATGGTAATTGCGACTTTGTGACTACTTTCATTGTTAGTTTTGTGTGATATTAACATCTTCGTCATTATCAGGGTCACTTGGATGGTTTTATCGCAATTGTGGTGTATAAAACGCGTATAAAATAAATATTTATCAAAATCGTAATACAAACACGTCTGTCACTGTCACAGCGGTTTTTTTTTTTTTATTATTATTATTATTATTGTGTGTTATCAGGCAGGCAGTTGAAACAACTGATAGGTGCCTGTATCCAGTTTATCTTCACTTAGTAAAGAGTATTCTTTTGGCTAGTTAGGTGTTTGTCTAGTCTATTCTTAAATTGATTGACATTCGCCGATGAGATTACGTCTTCTGGTAATTTGTTCCACATTTTGACCACTCGGTTGCTGAGAAAGTGTTTGCGAGGGTTGTTTATGAATGAATATCTCACGATGTTTCTAAAATCAATACCGCTTTTGTATTCTATACACGATTCCAAAATTAATTACATCTCTTATGATCTTGTGCTATACCTACATACAATTCCAAACTCCATCCTCGATAAGCTTCGACAATGTTCAAATGTATTCATACAAAAGGTCGACGTTGCCCGATAACGTAACTAGGAAACTTCGGGTCATTCCCAACTTCTAATCTAGGGTAATTCTGTATTGAGCCAAACTTGTAATTGGCTCAGCTGAAGAATAAATATATAGGATAAGCTTAAACTAGGAACTTCTCAAAGTCAAGTACCTACAGTTAGACAACGATACGGGTAAATGCTAAAATAAAAAAAAACCTTACAGAATATTATGTGTAGTAGCCATGATTTTTGTTATTTTTCACACCACCTATTAGAATACGGGTTTTTACTCCCCTGCTAGGAGGCAACAAAGGCACTCTTTTCTGTTCAAGGGCTTTTTATTGCCACCGTTTAAAATTACAATGAAATTTGAAAATAAATAGCACGTATGTACTTACATAATTTATTTTTCTCATAGATGATGTCAAAAGCAGTATTGTCTCACATGGTACTAAATTATTTTCGTCTTGGGCGTTAACGCTCGAATCCCTAATTACGCTTAGGTTTCTACTTTAGAATTCGCTTCTTTCGCATGGATTGGTTTTTGCCCCGCCGATCGCCTTGGCCAGACCATGGCGGGGCGAAAAACCATACGTGCGATAATGAGGTACGATATCGATCTGTCGATTCTCTCGCTCCAAATTATGAGTCGCTCACCACCATCGCCGGCCACGTAAAGTTGTGGTCGCTTACCATGGTCACGCGTTTATCGTTAAACGTTCTATCGGTCACTTGCACTTACATACTTGGTAGAATCTGAAGGCAACAACGGCAAACGATTAAACACGGTACCATCATAACCCTAAGTCATAAAACGAAAACAGAGAAAAACGCTCAGTACCGCAAACGGTACACACAATCTGAAATTACCTGTCATATGATGCAAAACCCCTACAAAGCAGCTTAGACTACAGAAAATAATCCTATAAAACCTTTTTAACGGTCGTCTAAAACAATTGCTTTTCGAATCATATTCAAATCCGTCACTTCCGGCGACCGCGAAAAGTAATCACGGAGCTGAGCCGTCGCGTAATAACTGCATGTCACGAAATAGGGGCTAGCTAGAAATTTGATAGACCAAGAGCTGCACAATAGGGATGATGACTGTAAAACAAATTATTTCACATTTTACCCGACATACTTAAGACACGAAATAGTACATTACTACACCGTGTCCAATAAATCCGAATACAGAACAAATATCGAATAAAACAAATGGGCAAAAAGATCCTACAGTTATTATTATGTTTTATGAATGGCACACTTATATACTATATTCACAACAAATATTTTGGAATAACTCCAGCTATAACTTTTTTACCAGCCTCAAACGCGATTCAAACGGATCTTACGCGGCACGCACCATTTTCTTCACATTTGACCCCAAATACCCCTGGTAACCTTTTTGAAATGATCTAGGGTCCTGATTTTATAAAAATTTAGTCTTTAAAGCATATATTACTATTCAAATTAATCTAATACGACTAAACCTGGAGGACTGCATGGCAATTCATGTTTCGGCTAAAAAAACTGCCAATTTAGTCTGAAACCACGCTGGAACGCCATTTGCCGTCTGTGCTGGAGCTGCGTCTTGTTATAACACGTGATACTCTTTCCCAAGCACCTTTAAAACTTAGGAGCATTTATCTTCTCCACAAATTCGGTTTTATAGAAAAAAACGTTAATTTTAACGCTTTTATCTAAAAGTACTGAAGTCTGTGTAACTCGCTTACATACTGCATCCCACGCCATGGTCGATAGTGAGCTATGGAACCTAGGACCATTTTTCTGATAGCCCGGAATGTGTTCTATACTTGGCACCCACAATCGCCAATTTCGAACATGATAAGTCTGTTCTACCCCATACGGATTCTCGTAATAAAAATTACCTCGTCACCTGCGTGCCGAGCAAGTATTTTGTTGGCACTTTACACTCTTTTCTTCTTAGACACTGCGGATATGACACATTCATTGTGGGTGTATTTTATTAAGATGAAAATACTCTTTACTTTACATTACTATTTGATAACCTGTGATTCCTGTATTTTTAGAACTGAGGTAAAATATGTGTATTCGAACTTATTGGACAGGGTGTAGAGGTCGGGACGAAAGCTCCCTTCGCTCGGCCGTCTATGGCTCGGCCGGCAACCCCATATTTCCTGCCGAGGTATGTACAGTGGTATATTCAAATATGCAATGAAATAAACAACAAAACGCGAAAGTTTTTTTTTATTTGCACAGTGGTAGAATGTCATGATGCCTGTGCCATAAATTTATGTGGAATGGAATTAAAAAAGAGCACTTTGCCGGCCTAGGCCTTTAATATTTATATTAAAAAATATTACTAAAATATAGATAGCAATATTTTTTTGTACACAACTTCAATTTAATAAATTGATAAAAACTTAAAAGGGTAGGTCATTTGGCAGTATGCAAACTTTTTTTAAAGATATTTCTGCCTTCTGAAAGTTCATCGTAATGGCTGGTAGACTCGATCGGTAGCGGGAAGTTTCGTCGTTCCGTTCCACCCTGTACATCTTGTGATTTAATCGAGTTATATTTTATGTATATTTACTCTTAGCTATTATTATTAGGGATTCCTTCAAGTCAGGCAATAAGAAGAAATCTAGCGAGACTTTTCACTTTTTCAATTAATGTTTTGCGAAATTCCGACAAAAGTCTGACTAATAAAAGTTGTCGCGTGCCTCGTACCTAATCCTAGCAACTTTGAACCTAACTTGAAAGGCGCGCATAACAAGTAAATCCAACTTGTTAATTGCCCCCAGAACCGAAGTTTAAAAAGTGTCAGTGCCGTAAACTGCGGTTGCTTTGATCACCGACGTAACTTTGTCAAACTTTACAGTTGGAAAGGTAATAAGGGGTACGTAATTATTGAAGCGATAAGATATTAATGTTTTTACATGTTTCGCTTCGTATAAGAGGAGATTCTTCATCGTTGGCTAATGTAGTAAGTGTAGTGTGCATTTATCAACCCCTCTTTCTTTGACATTTGTGATAATAACGCAAATGAGGATAGTTTCTCGTCTACCCCACCTCCGCCGTCACCACCCGCGCTGATTTCTCGATCGGGCAGGGCCGGCGCAGTTTTAGTCGCTCCTCGTATAAGGAGCGAAACATGTCGCGCATTTTATCTTTATCTTTATCGGCTGCTTTATTTTCCATTTGCAATAATAGATGAGCGAAATTAACCGAATAAAAAACTAAATCCCTCATTTCTCAAAATTAATTCCATGTTTCAGTAAACTTTTGCAACTTACATATACAACTACAACAACAAAACAAAACTATAAGTATACAACAAAATTATACAGCGACCAAAGGAACTTAATACTATCTCTGTTACTTCTACCTAGTTCTGTTAAGTGTAATAGAGATAGTATCATAGCTTTAGTTTAATGGCAAGTATACCTAGCACAATATCTATCCAGCCTAGTTAAACTAGAAGCTTGAAACAGATCCGGGCTCTCGGACTAGGTTTAATTAACGGCCGCGGTCGCGCCGTAATGGAATGCTGTTTCGAACCAATCGCTTTTTTCTGATTGGCCGACGTTTGCTACGTCTGCCGTATAGCCGGCGGCAATAACATCTTCCAGAGCTCGGATTTTCCAAAGCAAAACAAAACACTATCGTAATCTAGCCAGTGAGAGAGACATAATTTTATCGACATCGTTAATTGTAGAAGAAAACCAACCCCGAATAAAATAATTATGGGTTGTATATTTGCTGCATTCTATCTCAGATTCACCACCAAAACAGCGGCCGCAGTGGCTGAAATAAATTACCGCTAAAGCCAAACAACAAATACTTCCTTTTTTAAAGGACCTAAGAGTTCGCGCCTATTGCCGTCGAGACGTCTGGACTCTGGTGCAAATAGGCACACGACCTGTTCAGAGAGCTAGGTCGGCAGCTGTGGGACAGGGGCAACGACCCCCGACCTGGATCTTGGCTTGTCCAAGAAATCTCCATCACCAAGCAGCGTGGTAATGCCGCGAGCGTGATGGGGACTTTTGGACTACCCAGACATGACCCAGATCAAGGCTGGTGGCTATGATGTGACTCCAAGCATAACACCCATTGCACCTTAGTTCTCTTATAAATTGTAAACAACTTTCTAATATACAGGGTGGAAAGGGACGACGTTCCTTCCCGCTACCGACCGAGTCTACCAACCATTACGATGAACTTTCAGTATGGGACCAACATCGAAAGCGTACATGGAAAATTGACTTTTCCATACTATTGAACTCTAACTAATCACTCACTTTGTATGAGGGGTTAATTTTTTTTAATATTTCGATGTTGGTCCCATACTGAAAGTTCATCGTAATGGTTGGTAGACTCGGTAGGTAGCGGGAAGGAACGTCGTCCCTTTCCACCCTGTATAATTTCACGTTTTTTGTCATAAACTGCTTCCTTGCTACAGCGACAATGAACCAATATTTTCTAAAAATGTCGAGATCTTGTCGCCATCTTCTTCAAGGCCTGCAGTGCGCCATTGCATTAGCTTGTTTGGTAGTTTTCTTGGCCCACAAATCGCTTGGTATACGGTATATTTATGGCCAGCCCAGTCCCACTTGAGCTTTGCGACTGTCAGGGCTACGTCAGTAACTTTTTTTTGCAGCACATATATTGGTACAGTGTGACATTAGACACAGAAGCGTGGAAGAAGGAGATGGAGGCCTTCTTTTACTGCCAAAGCAGGTTAAATGAACACGATCGTGATTTTTATTTTGATTAAAGCCTTAAATATGTAAAAAAATTGCAATCGGTCTTCCCAAAGAAGTTTTATTACACAAGACCTCCCAACATTCACTTTCCGAGTACAACGCTCGCGAATATTCTAGAAACCTTTGGAACAGTGAACCAGATTTATTCACTAGTTGATTATTCATCGCGTCCCTGTCTGCCTTTCGGTTGAAACGCTCTTTGGAGTTTCGGTTTTTCGAAGTGAAAACAACTCAGGACAGGCAGATTGTGAAACATTATTTTACAAAACGATATGTAAAATAAAAATGATTGTTTTCTTGACAATATAGAAGTTGTGGAAGTCTATATTGCGGTGGATTGAAAAAAAAATGATTTTACTCGTAATAGCAGGCGGAGGCATAATCCTCAGAATGTTAATGCAAAATATCACAACTTTCAAGAGGTTGTTAGCATTTTTGTTTTGTTTTATTATCGTAACGGTGATAAACAACTAGATATTACACGTGTACCAGGTTTACCATTGCCTATGGAATATGGATACATACTTCTAAATATAAGGGTTTCCCGTCGCTGCTAACCCTCAAATGTTTTTGTAGACTATAATAGAAAAAAAGCTTATACACATAAAAATAGATTAAAAATAAACAAAAACGAAAATAACATACTTAATTTTTGAAGAACCAATCATGACCTAGGGTTGCAATTTGGTTGAGTGTTACCTACAATTTATCTCTGTTTAAAACGCACGTAAAGAACTAAATTCAAATTCGAATTTGGAGCCTCTTCGGGCGTTAATATCGCTGGCAGTAAGCACGAGATTAGCCGCCATGATGCGACTTTATTGCGCATAGACAAGCAATGGCGGGCGGGCTATTGTGTCCGTTGTGAGTGTTTTTAAATTTCGCCAAAGTGTAAGGCCTGAGTGGCGAGCGTCGAGCGGAGCGGGAAGTGTTCAGTGTTGTCTCGAGCATTCAAGGGATTTGGACAGCGTGTCTCAGGCTATGCGCATACGTTTGCATTTGTTTAACGTGGTCGCCCCGTCGGTCACCCCGCTGCCCGCCCCGTTCGAGTGTCTACTCAGGCCTTAGACTAAGGCTGGTCCCTGTGTCACGCGGACCGTCCGCAAAAGTCGTTTCAGTATCGCGCTGACCGCTTCGGAGTACAGACGCGAACAATGCATCCAATGTGAGTGAGAGATGACTGTCTTGCGCAGACGCGTGCGCTCCGCATGATACTGAAACGCTCAGTGCGAAGTGCGCGAGCAGCCATCCGCGCGAATGCCTCCGCGCCAGTCTGAAACGCGCCATTGATTCAATACATATTGCTCCGCGCGGAGAGATTCGCGCGGGCTGTCCGCGTGACACAGGAACCAGCCTAAGGCCTGAGTGGCGAGCGTTGAGCGGAGCGTCGGGCGGGGCGGACAGCGTTATCTCGAGCATCCAAGGGATTTGGACAGCGTGTCTCAGGCCATGCGCATACGTTTGCATTTGTTTAACATGGTTGCCCCGCCGGACGCCCCTTCGAGCGTCTACTCGGGCCTTATGGCCCGGCCACGACATTGGTCTAAGGCGACCAGCGGCGAGCGAATCCATGAGTTGGAGCGGTATGCCGATATGTGTACGACAGGGAGCACCATACGTTTTCCGCTAAGCCGGTCGCCTTAGACCGATGTCGTGGCCGCAGCGTTATGGCCCGGCCACGACATTGGTTTAAGGCGACCGGCTTAGCGGAAAACCATACGTGCGAGAGAAAGTTCCCGTAACGGCATCCCGCTCCAACTCATGGCTTCGCTCGCTAAACCAATGTCGTGGCCGGGCCTTTAGACTAAGACCTAGATTCGCGGAGGTGGGTTCCGCGGAACGTGATTTAGTTTTATGGCGGGACCTAGATTGTATATGATGTGATTTGGTTTTACGATAACGACTGGAGGGTATAGTCGAGGTACTGATTTAGATTCTTGGACATATTGAAGCTAGGCACAAATAGTATATACCTAACCTATATCAAATTTTAGTTTCTATGAATAACAGAACTATCATGGGATATTTTTACACAAATCTGGTCCCACGGTAAACTCAATTATGGCATTGGTTGTGGATACTAAGCGACTGTATATATAATATGTAGATGAGAGAAATAATGCATATAAATCAACAATAACCAGAGATCGGTCAAATACGATTCGAGTATGCGTCATTGTTCGCAATAATATGGACAAGACTCAGAAGGTGATTGAATAATTAATCATTTAATCATTTTTAGATAATTACCTATTTGACACCGGTAATTATTAAAACCTTTGTAAATAAAAGCTAAATAATTAAATGAAACCGGTAACCTTAAAACTTCGAAATCAAATTTTAAGAAATTATTCGTTTGCTTATTCATTTAATCTACTTCGGTGTCATGTCAATATTATTGCGAACAATGATGTACATTTGTGCGATGCTTAACTAAAAAGCTAGTATACAGAGTGTCACCATGACCCAGGCTTTTACGAAAATGGGTAATAATACACATTACTGGCAATCGTTTTCAAGTATTAAGACTTGGCAAATATTTAAAATTGACTGTAAAAAAAATATTTCCTTCGAACGATCAATGTAACAAGTGTCCTGCTTAGTTGGCTGCGGACTGTCATTGTCAAGCACTAATTAACGATTCATTTTGGAGTACATGGCTTCACACTGAACTTTTATTTAGAATTAGGTTTCAATAAAAGCCAGCATCATGTTAACACACTGTATACCTACGCAAGGAGATACCTTCAACAGGATGCGAATCCAACGCCTCCAGCTTCACAGGCAGAGTCACTACCTGAGCTACAACAGAGATCGTTAGAATTTAATGTTTCATCATCATCATCATCAACAGCCTATTTCAGTCCACTTCTGGACTTAAGCCTCTGCTATTACCTATGCGTACGAACGCATTTGGAGGTAAATGCCCATAATCGCCACGCTTGGCAAGCGGGTTGGCGATCGCAGTAATGTGTCCACTATGATGACGCTGCTGCCCATTATCAATCTCTTATCAAATAATGGTCAGTGAACTTCAATCCCCTAGTCGACTTTTAGGACACCCGCAGGAGGAGTTGGGGTGGTGACAAATGTATTCTTACTGCCGTCACCACACGTTACCAACACCACATTTAATGTTTAGTCGCACTAAAAATATCTTCAATCTATAGAATGGTTTAGTGAATAGGTAGATTTATAAAGTTTGCGTGCCTCAATTGACAATAGTGTTAAGGCAACCGTGTAACCCTGTAAATGGAACGCGACCCTTGTCAAATGCAGCCTTAAGTTAAAATTAAGCCTCTGTCCTTCGACAGTGGTGTATATTTTAACTTAAGGCTTTTATTTTGGTATAGTGGAATTATTCATGAGTAGAAATTTATAATAAGAACAACAGAACAAGATCTATTTTACTACCACACCGTCCACGCCATAACGTAACTCTGATAAAAATGAAAAAATATTTTCCAATGGAAGCGTTATTTTTGCCAGATCTTTTATATCCTTAGTCGAAAGACCGTTTTATCAATGTCATAAATTTATCTACGACTTCTTCCACTACATAAATGCATGCATCGCTTTTTCGGCCTTCCGCGGGACCTAACTTCAGGAACTAATACGATTTTTCATATTCCATCATCATACCAAATCACCCCGTTCAAGATTTTCAGTTTTTTTTTATGTTGGCACAACAAAGTGGCTCCACTCCACCTGATCGTAAGTGAAAAGTAGAGCCCAAATCGCGGTGGCAGCGAACAGGAGGCAATCAGTAACCTGTTAGAAACCACCGCCTTGTTGGCCCGCTAGATGCTTCTTCACGCTTCGTTTAAAGGGTCCCAACTTATAGGTATGCGGAAACACATGTGCCGGTAAAGAATTCCACTTTTTAATAGTCAGTTTCAGGTTTCAGTAACACGCTGTATACACCACATAGGTTCTCATCGGACACACATACACAACCTGTAACAGACTAAGCGGTAATCGAAAAACGCGAACTGGCCAGAATACGTCGCACAACAATCGCGTAATTCCCCGGTTAACGAGAACATTGTCTGCTCCCGCGCGATAAAATTGCACAGAACCCTTACCACGAAGTCGATTCGGACTTACAAATAATAATCACCAAATTATACAATTAAAACACTCTGACTTGGTGCCAACGGGACCATAAAGGGATTATACCCGTTCGATAAAAAAAAAATATCGGTTCACAATTCTCGGACATAAAAAAAATCTATAGTCTGTCAAACCAACTAAACATGTAGCTCAAACTTATATGTGTTGGAAGACCTGTATACTTTACCATGTTTTAGCAAATAAATTACTGATTACTAACTTACTGTAACAGTAGGTAGTGTAAGGTGTAAACAGTAATATGCATCTCTTTTTTTGAGTCGATAAAATTAGGGTAAGAAAGAGGCGGTATGATTCTCTTTGTATGTGCCTTAATTGAATAAAACCCTAGCCAAAATATACATATATCCTTAGTTGGCTTTTTTTATTATGTAATGGCTTATGGAGTAAACAACTTTCTAACCTCCAAATACCTACACTTTTTTGCTCTAAAACCGCCAAGTTTGCCTGGTACATCAAACTTTGCCAGGATATCTGAGTTCGTATTTTAGTCAAACTACAACAACAACAAAAGGAAATAGCAGTTTACGTCAGAAAACGTGTACTTTTAGGTTAGAAAGTTGTTTACTAGATAAGACAAGACTATTTTTTTTCGACGAGGGTGGAAGTTGGAGCCCGAGTGTAACGAGGGCGACAATCACCCGAGTTAGAAAGAAGTTTTTACACGTATATCGAACGACTTTTTTCATAACAAG
>JALPQI010008613.1:0-49027 GCA_025490895.1 Thaumatotibia leucotreta
TGGACATCTGCTTGGCGATTGTAGTAATGTGTACAGGCATATAATTATTTTAATCATGCCAACAAAGTGGTACAATAAAAACTAGAATATTTTTTTTCGGGTACCTCCCCAACTGATGAAGTGGAGATGATGTTTTTTTAGGGTTCCGTAGCCAAAATGGCAAAAACGGAACCCTTATAGATTCGTCATGTCCGTCTGTCCGTCTGTCACAGCCGATTTACTCGGAAACTATAAATGCTACAGTAACGAAATTTGGTAAGGATATGTGTTGTATAAACCGCTACAGAATTATGATACTAAATTGTAAAAAAAAACCATTGGGGTGGGGGCCCTCCATACATGTAACTGAGGGATAGAAATTTTTTTTTTAGTTGTATATAAGGGTGTGGGGTATTAATAGAAAGGTCTTTGAAGGTTTATACATCTCATTTTTATTTAAGCTAATCATTTTCGAGATATCAGCTGTCAAAGTCTGAAAAATGTCCCCCCCCTCTATTTTTTAAACTACACGATATAAAATTCTAAAAAAAATATATGTTATGCACATTAATAAACTCTATCAATGATTTTTAGTTTAATTAAATTGTCTCCTATAGTAGAGGTAGCTTGATTTAACTGTATTTTTTTAATAATAAATTGATAATGGTACGGAACCTTGCGCGCGAGTCCGACTCGCACTTGGCCGGTTTTTATTTGCTGTAATCCTGTAGGTGTGGGGTATCATTGAATAGATCTTTTAAAAAGAATAAGGGTATCAACAGAATTTATTTTTCTAGAGTCAATATTTTCGGCGATAATCGCTCCAGAAGAAAAAAAAAATGTGCGCCCCCCTCTAACTTTTGATTCGTAGGTCCAAGAAATATGAAAAAAAAAAACATTAATAGTAAACTTATACAATACTTTAAAATAAAAGTATTTCGAAAATAATCGGCCAAGCCGTTTTTGAATAACTACGGAACCCTACACTGAGCATGAATAATACATCTTATTAAAATAACATGCATAAAAGAATTTATTACATAAAAAAAATATTTTTATAAAAAAGATAAATAAATAAAGGATCATAATAATAAACAAAAATGATTATTATTGTACAAGTTCCCAATATTATTAAGCATCTATATCTATACTACTAGAGATGAAAAAGGTCTCTAATCGTCATGATTTTAACAATAATAATAAAATAGAAAATTAACAATTTAGTGACAATCACAAAGCAACTATTCTTATTATATAAAAGACAACAGCCAAAACCTATTTAAACATGACATCACAGTAAAATAAACTCAAATATTAAATTAAACTAGAGATGTATACTCTCTAATGTCAATATTACATAATTTTGGAGATGTAAAGTGTCCCCAATGTCAGTTAATAAATAATAATAATGATTTGGAGGTGTAAAGAATCTCCAAATGTCAATAAAAAGGTGTATGAAACAAATGTTTCATGTCAGAAGACAGTTAAACTAACAGTCTTGTAAACTAGTGCTACAGAATACATAATTATTATGTATCCAATAAGTCAAAATTTTGCTATATAAGGAGATGAATGGGCTCCATGGTGAAATATATTAAGTGTGGAGATGTAAAAGGTCTCCATAGCCTCCATAGCTCAATCTCTAATTTGAGTTTACCGTGGCCGATTTGTGTAAGAAATTTAAGAATGAATGAATATTTATTATTATTTATTTATTCTGTGATTATTTTAGGCCGCTCGGGACGACCAGATAAATCATTTTATATTTCAGTACCAATTGACTTAAACAGATTAGTTGTTTGATCTCATAGACGAATTACTGATCTAAAGGAAAGTTGTTTGATCAATAATTCCAATACATTTTTTGATATCAATAAAACATTTTCTCAATATTTGATATCTTGTCTACACGTATATTGTAGGTCCCTTGGTCCTTATTTGAATCATTCGCTCTTTTGAAGGGGATTTTTATTTTAGTGTTGGCTGGAGGTCCACGACCGCTCCATCTTTTTCCCATTTTCTTAATCAAAATTGACGGACCCGTTCTGGTAAGGGCGTTGACTTGTAAGCGCCTTATCTCTGTAACTGTACCCGTACCATCAGTTTTCAAGTATCGGCTGGGTCATTTTCGTTGTCTTGTTTCATACCACTCTGTCGCGCTTTTAGTTGCTGTTTCGACTCAATATATAAAAAAAATCCGGTGCATTTGTATTTCTTTTTCACACTAGATTTTAATCCATACATCAAAAATTTAAAACAAAACATCATCTCATACAAAAATTTCCAACTGCGTCACGATTTTTAGGGACACAAAATAAGACAACGAAAAGAATTTTGACCCGGCTACGTTAGGTTATACTCGATACGTATTGCACGGCGTTGCACATATGAGACAATCTCCTTTACATCGGCGTGGGTATCTTGGCATAACACAAGCCAGGCCTGAGAGAGAGCTGCGGCCGAATCTTAGGCATCCCGTAGCTCACTCGTAACTGGCATGCGATGTTAACGCCGAAGTTTTTAGTGGGTATACCTCCAGCCCCTATCACTAAGGCTGGAGGGAGTCCCGCAAATCGCCCTCAAATGGCTCCCCAAGCCGGGGGGAAAACGCACTTTCCCACTCTGTCAATAAAAAAAAGGTTATACTCGATACGTAAAGTATTCTATCGCGCTCGCTCTTACGTACATATTGGAGCGAGCGCGAAGACCTGCTTTACGTATCGAGTAAAATCTTACGTAACCAATACTTGCCCGGTCTCTCCAATACCGGTCAAATTTCTCGGGTATGAGTATATTTATGTAATCTGTCTATACATAGGTATAGTCCATTTCAAATACGAAGGCCGGATGCCACTCGACTCTTTTGTCATTTAATTGGTCTACAATAGATTGGCACGTGTCGTACACCTATGTATGCCAAAAATATCATGCCACAAAAGGGTATGTCCAGGTATCTTTTATTATCACTGATCCTATTGTTGACGCTTAATGACTTAGTCAAGTGGAATCGGGCCTTCGTATTTGAAATGGACTTTACCTATGTATAGACAGATGACATAATATATACTCATACCCGAGAAATTCAACCGGTATCGGAGAGACCGGGTGATTTAGGCATCAGGGCTTGTCCATTAATCACGTCATACTGTATAGGAGGGGGGGTCAAGAAAAAATCACCAATTATCACTATAGGGGAGGGGGCATCATTGGACAAATCACGTGTAATTTTTTTAAATCTCTGCTGAAGAGCATTCTAGCTAGTAAAAATATGTATAATAATATATACTTTTTTTAACTCTGAACCGAGTTTTAAAACTTGGCGGACATTTACCCTTAATAATGACATTTTGCGTCCATTAATTACGTCCCATTCGCTCAATGCCGCTAAAAAAACTGCGTTGTCGTGGCATACTCACAGCTTAGACCGTTTTCGCCGCCCCACTCGCCGGTCGCCTTAGACCAATGTCGTGGCCAGGCCTTATAAGACAACAATGAATGTGCAGAAAACAACACCAAGAGCTCCCTCGAATTGAGACCCTCCTCCTTTTTTGCAGTCGGTTAAAAATAATATCAATGTACTACGAGTAGGTACATTTGCGATGGGAATTTCAATGTCAATGAAATTGTAATCCGGGCTTTAATAAAGTTAACAGCCCCGCAGCTAAGAGCTGAAGTTAGGTTTTATCGCGACAGTCTGGGATCTGTTTCAAAACCAGTTTGTTTTTTAATACTCTCCATTGATAAAAAATTACGTTTTGCATTTTTAACTTAATTAAGGACAAAAATTACGATAACTGTTTAAACGCAAGCTGTATCTAGTCGAAACAACAGGTACTAGAAAAATAATTGAAATTACTCTGAGATATTTAAATAACTCTGCTTAATTATTTCTTTTAGAAATTTCAGTTTTCATTGTTTTCTCCTTGAGAGCCGTAAAAATGCACAAATGTCAACAGAATGACATAAAAATATATATAAAATAAATTATAAAAGTTAGAAATAAAATACCTGTGTTTTATTAGTCTCCTCTAGGAGTATATTATCACAATAAAATTCAATTGGTACATCTTCAAAAATCTTTACATACCCAATTTTACATTTATTTTTACTGACAGTATGAAAGGGCCACATAGTAGTATGTATATTATATGAGACTGATATTGTTTGTCAAATTATCCCTATATTCTGATCTATATTTAAAAATGCTTACATTTTGAACATCTATTTAAAATATTATTGATTCCATTAGATATACAAATAATATATACTTACGTACACCCACATACGTTTTCTTTGTGTTCAAAGCAAACAAACCAGCAGGTACGATAATATTATTGTGCTCATTTACCTAAATACACATTATAGTATATACTTTGCAAGTTTGCAGCCGCCCTTTGACGGGTTGAAAGATATTCAAACGATAGAACATATAAACATAGAAGTTTTAAATATACACAGCATTATTATTGGAAATATTTTAGCTATATTTAGCTAAAATATTAGCAATGTTCAGGGTTCCGTAGTAACCTAGTAACCCTTATACTTTCGCTATGTCGGTATGTCTATCTAAAGCATAAATCAATGACCGTTAGTGCTAGAAATTCGCAATAGATTTATTTAATTATTTAATAAGCAGGCAGGCAGTTAAAAACTGATGTAGCCTGTATCCAGTGATCATTGTGACAATAATAATCATAGTCGAGTTGTAGATGTGATGTACTTGTCTAGTCAATTTTAGAACTTATTTACATTTTGTGCTGAGATCACGTCCTCTGGGACTTTGTTCCAAGATCTCACTACGCGGTTGCTGAAAAAGTGTTTATAAGGGTTACTGTGAGATCTGTGACTCTCTAGCTAGTCTCTCTCTAGCTTTAAGTGATGACACTGATGACCTCTCAGACGAGTGTTGTTATTATGCTTGAACATTATTTGAATTTCTTAGAGGTATACATATTTATCACGACGATAAAGTGGTAAAATAAATTATGGAAAAAAAATCACAGACAAGTAACTTGAGTGCAAAGTCTGGTACCGATCGGCCCCTTTACAAATAGGTTAACTTAATTATTACCTAAATATAGTTCCGTGTGTAATAAATTCCTCTTTGTTCAAAGTAATAGTTACCAAATCTTATAATAATAATTATAAGATAGAATGTCAATTTAAGGGATAAAGCATATAATTATCTCGAGTTAGGAAATCACCATATTCCCATGTAACCATGGCAATAACAGACAAAAAAAGTGAATTCACTCATCTATTATAATCAGGGATCGGACAAATGTGCGTCATTGTTCGCAATAATATGGACATGGCACCAACTTCGATTGAATGAATCATTAAACGAATAATTTCTTGAAATTTGATTTCGAAGCTTTGAGGGGTCTATTCACAAAGGTTTTCATACTTACCGGTGTCAAAAAGGTAATTTTCTGAAAATGAGTAAATGAATAATTATTCAATCAACTTTGGAGTCATGTACATATTATTGCGAACAATGACGCACATTTGTCCGATCTCTGATTATAATGCAAATTTTTAGAACTCGTGGCCTATTTTTATTTGCACGAGCATGAAAATATTGCTCATAACTTTACACTCCATCTAAAACTTCACGAAACATTTACCTGTTACTTTCTTACCCAGTGAATTCGTTCAATTCAACTACTTTACACTTGAATTGACGTAAAAGCGAGCTTTAGCGACCTAATATACATTTATTTCCCTTATAATATATGCATATCCTCTGATAGGGACTCGATTTTTTCGATGATTTTAATTCATATTGCACAACGAGGTGAATAAATACGAATATTGTTATGTCAATGGGCATTTTCACTTTTAGGAACACCCAATTACTTGAGTGACATTATAAACCTTAGTTCCAGATCTTTAGGAATTTAAGCTTGATCGGCGTTTTTATAATATAATATCGCTTATAGTTTATTCAATTATCACAAAAACCATTAAAAAGTTTCTATTGAAATTTCGTACATAATGCCCGGTTCCCATTATTCCATTAGATTTTTTTTTATGTTGGCACAACAAAGTGGCTCCACTCCACCTGATCGTAAGTGAAAAGTAGAGCCCAAATCGCGGCGGCAACGAACAGGAGACAATCAGTAACCTGTTAGTTGCCACCGCCTTGCTGGCCCTCTAGATGCTTCTTCACGCTTCGTTTAAAGGGTCCCAACTTATAGGTATGCGGAAACACATGTGCCGGTAAAGAATTCCACTTTTTAATTCTAGTCCATCAATCCAATCCAGTACTGGAATGCTCACTGGAATAGTGTGAACCGACACAGGAATGCACTAGAATATACCCATCCTAATGAGCATTCCAGTCCAGTGACTGGAAAGACCGTCAACTTTTTATTCCACCTCACCTAATCCAGCGGCACTGGAATAATGTAGACAGCCATTCCAGTTCCAAACAAGGTCTAGATCATTGTTACCGATGTGTGTTCAATCCAGCTACTCTTAAAAGACCGGAGTAATATAAACATAATATAAACGATATGCTCCAGTCCAGCACTGGACTGAATTAGACCGCTGGATCACTGGACTAGAATAATGTGAACCGGGCATCATTGTCACTACCGGTTTTTTGGGGTCCCCCTAGCGGGGTTTCGCTTATAAAATAATTACGGGTGTGACTATAATTTTTTTTTAGTACAGATGGTGTACTTTTTAGGCTCTAGTGCGAGAAGTGGGTAATTTTACGTCAAGTCCAAAACTTCGGAGGGCCATTTGCACTAAAAAACGTCGTACGAGACACGTGCAAAAACGAAATTGGTAACTCATTGTCGATTTAAAACACTCCCTATCGATCGTGTTTTAAAACATCACCACTCGATTCGAATTCCATGTTTTTCGCACTTGTGTCGTAATGTACTAATTTAACACTATTTTATTATACACATAAGAGCATGAAACAGAAATATCGTCTGTTGTAATATGAATTAATGTAACCACCAAAATGACGATATTTCAGGAGGGCCCAAAAACTAATTTGATATTTATAAAGTATGTTAAGTATATCTTTTAGTTATAGTTCGTGAAATATAAATTGATAACTATCTATTCAGCCCGTGTCCACCCACTGCTGGGTATAGGCCTCAAATTGATAACTACATGGTACATTTTAGTAAAAATAAACATTCAATTTATATTTCTCGAACTTTAATTATCTAGTGATGTACTTATTCTTGGCGTAGAAACTTTAGGTTCTTGGGGCCCCAGCGCACGCAAATTGTTTGCTGAGATCGCGAAACGTCTGGTTAATGTAACTAAAGACCGAAGAGCTGGCGACTTCCTCGCACAACGCATCAGTATTGCGATACAGCGAGGAAATGCCGCCAGCATCCTCGGTACAATGCCACAAGGGCCAATCTTAGATATAGGTTAGGTTAAGTAGATTAGTTAGATTTACCTAATCTATGTACATAAATTGCAGTTTTGAAAATAAATGTATATTAAAAAAATAATTATCGTATTAAAATGATGTTTATCTTGTTTGTTTAATTTTTGAGAGGTCTATTTGACACACAGTTACTAACTGCCACCACATTTGTAGTTCAGGAAATTGCTGGTGCTTACGTTAAAGATCGTGATAACGCGCCAGCGCCAGTATTATCTTCGGTTAACAACTATACATACTGTTTTTTCCATTACATATTTCTTAGCAATTTGGCTCCTAGAAAAATTAAAACGTGTGAGTGGTATTAATCTTGTATTTGACTCTTTTTTTGCGGCCTTGAATCTTTGTATAACTTGTTCAGCGACACAAAATATGTAGCGTGAAATAAAACATTGACACAAAGATCAAACAAAATATTATACAAACATGATCGTTCCCGGTGTGAAAAAGAGGTGTTATATTTGGGTTGCCATCTGTATGTCAACATTGTCAACAAGGACATTTATTTGTTCGATAATGTTAGTCAGCGCTAAATTACAGTCTCTATCATAAAATGTATTAAATTATTTAATATGAGTTATTGTGAGACACTTATTTATTTTATGAAATTTTGAACTGTGTTTTAAAATACCTAGTAAAAATACCTACTGTATTACTATTTTAAATCGCCAAGATAAGGCCAGAATCAACTATTTCTTTGAAATTGTTCTTATGCCAAAATGACAGAAAACAAATGTGAGTGAGTTTAATAAAACGTCGCACTTTGTCGTTTGCCATATCCACCTTTTTGAATACCTACTGCTATCTAAATATTGTATTCGACTCTTACCATTAGGTACATTATCTCAAACTATTAAAACAATAAAATAATTGTAGTTAAAAGATATTTCTTAAAACGCTTTGTTTATGTAGATACACTGTTTGGAGCGGCAACTTGAAAAGGATATTTTTCAGCAAAAATAAATTGAATTAATTGTGTTATCCTTACATATTCAATGAACACGATGGGAAAAACTTCAACTTTATTTCCAAATAGCTTTGCAAAACTTACCGAACATCAGCAAAAGTAGATCGCTGACCGCCAAACTGAACAGATAATAGTTCGTAGCTGTATGTAGTCCCGGGTGCTTCACAATCACCACACACACACATATGTTACCCACTACTCCAGTCAAAAATATCACCACGAGCACTACACTTATGGGAATTATCTCGTTCAGCGGCAAACGACGGGAACCCATCATCCACCATAACATTTCCTCCTCGCTACAGTCAAAATAAGTCAAATTGTTGCAACGATTATAGAAATCGTCGATCGTTTCGTTCACACGAAGCTTCAAGTCCAATGCCATTTTCGCAATATTAATTTGGTACACTTTCACCTAAAACATATCCTATAAAGTCACTTTTATCTAAAACACACTAAAATCACTATTCACTTCAATTTGCATTCACAAACGCAAAAGTTTGCAAGTTTTCTTATTCGAACTTGCTCCAAAGAAAGTTGCATGGCAATATTACACGTACATCGTAACATTGAACGTATATTTCACTGTATTTTCCACTTTAAGTTATTTGAAATATTTCCAATACTTATCACATTTATTTTAATTCAATTGAAGAGATTTTTTCTACATATTTCGCCACAGAACTTCGGTTACGCGCAAGTATCGACGTCTGTTCTCGTTCGAATTCGGGACTCAACTGCCGCACCGTGCACCGTTCCAGACGGGGAATGAAAAGCGAAATGAAATTATCTTTAAACATTTTTCCGATAGTAAACGAAACGACTTTGTTTTTACCGAGGTAGTATTTATAGTACATACATTGTGCATCAAGGGAGGTAAGTACGAAATTACTAACGAGAGTGTTAAAAGCCCGACGCCGTCAGGCGGAGGGCTTTTATTACTCGAGTTAGTATTCCGCTTACCGACCGTGATGCATACAATGTTTTTCATCACACTTGCCGACAAAAAAATAAGTTTTAAGACATAATATTATTAAATGACGTACTGCCATTTCTATCACTCCCTAGGGAATTTCACTTTTCTATTACTCCCGCTACGCGCGCAAGCAATGGCGTGCTTAGACAGCAAGTGTGATGAAAAAGTATTTAGCTCTCTTTATGTTGTTTATTTATTAAACGATTTTTATTAACTTCACCGCGTATCAACTGTCGTCGATGCTTCAAATCAGGTGATCGATTTTTCGACCACTTCTACTGCACGGAAATCAATAAAATTTGGAACTCTTATCAAGTCCCCATTACAATGCAATATTATAATATTTGTATCCTTGTATCCTCAAAGCCTGATACTGCAGACGTACTGCTTACCTTAACAGAGAGTGTTAGACGCGTGAAAATGAAAGTATGGCATGTTTGGCATAAGCAAATACTAACAGCCTGATCTTGACTTCCGACTCCTCACTCCTGATGCTGCAGTACTGCCCACAATAACCGCAAGATTAATCTTTTATCGATATCTTGATTTTAAAGAAGTTCTTTAGATATTAAGTAGAAACATGCGAATTTAATACTTCCAACTCCTCAAATCTGATACTCCAGTGTTACTGCCTGCCCGAACCGCTAGGTTTAGCAATATGTAAATTTTGAAGTACTGCTTTAGATATTTGGTAGAAACATAAGGATTTCATTATCATGATCATCATTATATCAGCCGAAAGGCGTTCATTGGTGAATATAGGCCTCCCCCAAAGATTGCCACAAGATGGGTAAAAACAAATACACTGAATAGAGTGACAGCGTGAGTGAATCGCGTAGGGCGAGCCGTCGGGCCTGCGGCCCTCCAGCTGATAGAGTGACAGCGTGAGTGGTTCGGTAAGGGTGAGCCGTCGTGCCTGCGGCCCTCCAGCTGATAGAGTGACAGCGTGAGTGGGTCGCGTAGGACGAGCCGTCGGGCCTGCGGCCCTCCAGCTGATAGAGTGACAGCGTGAGTGGGTCGCGTAGGGCGAGCCGTCGGGCCTGCGGCCCTCCAGCTGATAGAGTGACAGCGTGAGTGGTTCGCGTAGGGTGAGCCGTCGGGCCTGAGGCCCTCCAGCTGATAGAGTGACAGCGTGAGTGAATTGCGTAGGGCGAGCCATCGGGCCTGCGGCCCTCCAGCTGATAGAGTGACAGTGTGAGTGGGTCGCGTAGGGCGAGCCGTCGGGCCTGCGGCCCTCCAGCTGATAGAGTGACAGCGTGAGTGGGTCGCTTAGGGCGAGCCGTCGGGCCTGCGGCCCTCCAGCTGATAGAGTGACAGCGTGAGTGGTTCGCGTAGGGTGAGCCGTCGGACCTGCGGCCCTCCAGCTGATAGAGTGACAGCGTGAGTGAATCGCGTAGGACGAGCCGTCGGGCCTGCGGCTCTCCAGCTGATAGAGTGACAGCGTGAGTGGGTCGCGTAGGGTAAGCCGTCGGGTCCGCGGCCCTCCAGCTGATAGAGTGATAGCGTGAGTGGTTCGCGTAGGGTGAGCCGTCGGGCCGGTTGTCTATTGTTTGCCCGACAGTTATTTAACATAATATTCATATGCCCGAATCTAACTTGCCCGAATTTCATTTGCCCGAATTATTTGTTTACCATAAAAATTGTATGACATACTGCTTGTTTACCCGAATATTACCTTCCATAATCATACAATGCCATCCTATTTCTTTTCCATATTATTAAGTGCAATAATATGGTTTAATAGAATATTCATATGCCAGAAGCAATTATTGCCATATTAATTGCTGGCCATATTATTAAGTGCAATAATATTATTTAATTGAATATTCAAACGCCATCAGTAATTATCAGTTTTTTTTTTCAAATAAGTACTAGCAATATTATTAAAAGTTACAAGCGTTTGAAAAAACGGGCTTCTGGGAACCGGTCGACGAAGCCCCGCTGTGCGGGGCTTCTATTTCTGCTCTAAGGGGTGAAAGGTACCTAACGAACCTATCCAGGTTAGGGTGGGGGAACTACAATATGTTCTTTTTTAATGCGGGGGGCTTCGCCCCCCGAGCCCCCCTTGTGGGGGGCTCCGCCCCCCGTCCCCCCTTTTTTGGTTTTACAAAAATGAGGATGCGTAAACAATGAATTAAAAATACTTAAGTATTTTTTAGTCAACGCTTTTAACTCCGCCCTACCCTAGAAACCTAACCAATCCAAGTTGGTTTTGCCCTGATTTATTACTTGAACATATTTTTAAACCATTAACCTAGCACTGTGTATGCACAAAATTAAGTAGGCTAAACAAGTAGGATGCCATTTAACATTATGCCAAATATTCTCGGACAAAAAATTTAGGACGACGTTATGCGACACCACAGGCACCCAGAATACTAACCTAACCTACTTTTTAATAGCAGTTTCACTTTGTGGAGGGTCATTTGGATGACAAGTTATGTTATGGCATGTAATATTTACGGATTTCGATGATTCTGACAAAAAACATTATGGAAATTGTCTTTTCTAGTAGCTAATTTGGATGACAAACGATGTTGTAGCATGTGATAATTACAGATTTCGATGATTCTGACAAATGACATTATGAAAATTTACTTTATGGGAAACAAAGTTTCTGGCAAATTATTAATATAGTAAACAATAAGTATGGCATAAGATGTTATGAGAAACAATATTATGTGTGTTAAATAGGATGGCAAATCAAATTATGGCAAATGAAATTCTGGCAAATGGGGGTATCCCCGTCGGGCCTGCGGCCCTCCAGCTGATAGAGTGACAGCGTGAGTGAATCGCGTAGGACGAGCCGTCGGGCCTGCGGCCCTCCAGCTGATAGAGTGACAGCGTGAGTGGTTCGCGTAGGGTGAGCCGTCGGGCCTGCGGCCCTCCAGCTGATAGAGTGACAGCGTGAGTGAATCGCGTAGGGCGAGCCGTCGGGCCTGCGGCCCTCCAGCTGATAGAGTGACAGCGTGAGTAGATCGCGTAGGGTGAGCCGTCGGGCCTGCGGCCCTCCAGCTGGTAGAGTGACAGCGTGAGTGTCTCGCGTAGGGCGAGCCGTCGGGCCTGCGGCCCTCCAGCTGATAGAGTGACAGCGTGAGTGGATCGCGTAGGGTGAGCCGTCGGGCCTGCGGCCCTCCAGCTGATAGAGTGACAGCGTGAGTGTCTCGCGTAGGGCGAGCCGTCGGGCCTGCGGCCCTCCAGCTGATAGAGTGACAGCGAAGGTGGTTTGCGCGTAGGACGTGCACTCGGACCTGTGGTCCTCCAGTTGATAGATAGAGAGTGCGATTCCCTCCCTCTTCACGTATTGCATGCCATAGTGCAGTCGAGCCTATGGCCCTCCGGTTGATAGACTGCATGGATTGACCCTATGGGCCCTCGGTTCACGTCGGACTTTCCTTCAGACCTGCGGTCCTCCGGTTGGTCGACTGAAAGTATAAGTTTATATTTTATAGTCTGGAAATTCGACTTGTATAATGTGTACAATATAAAAATTTAAACTTGATTTTCTCAATAAACCAAATTAATTGATATATTCCTTATCGTCAGATCTCTGTTATTTAAGGTATTGTATGAATAACACGTTTATTTGAGACACTTCGAGCATTTAATCTGACATTACACATAAAATAATGTTCATTACGTTTACATATGTGTCGTGATTAAAGCGCGAGAGTTAAACACTAGCATACATACTTAATTGTATTGCATATTACAAACAACATCTTTGATCTATATAAGTAGTTAGGTATAGTATCGGAAATTAACTTGCAATTGCACTAAAAGCTTGAAAATAAAATAAATAAAAAAAGTTTTAAGTTAAACGGTTTTTATTGCACCAAAAACTAGAAAATAAAAATTCGTTGTAACTAACCGTAGATGCTACTTTCTGTAGATTAGTCACGTGAAACTATTATCACTGTAGTCTTCCCAAGTCGGATGCTGAAAGCCACGTTTAGCCTCTATGTCAGTGGATTAAGCGTTACCTAATCGGAAAGTTTTACCAAACTGAAATAAAAACGCGTTTTTTTATTTATTTTATTTAATGTAAGTTGGGGTAAGACAAAACGGTTTTCAGAATGGTGTAAAGCAAAAAGTCGTCCTTCTGGCACAGCGTCTGCTGGTAGCATTTTGTCTTACACCATTCAAAAAACCGTTTCATTTTACCCCAACTTACCTTATATTCATAATTATGTACAGTCACGTCTAATAATATGTATACATTTTGGAACGTATGTCAAAGGCATAAGGATCAAAATCGTATACATATTATTAGAGCCGACCGTACCTTCTATTCATATTATGGGATTCACGCACGAGTCGTTATTGTTGAATATCCCTTCACGATTTGCTCTGTATCGTACAAAGGATATCAGCGTCATCATCATCAGCCCGTGAGCACCCACTGCTAGCATAGGCCTCTTCGCGTACCTACGCGACCTACCTATGCAACTACGCCACCTCGATGGACCGACGATTACTAAATCTGTGGGCGTCTGGGTAAGATGGCCGTGTGGTGGCAGTAAGAATACATTTGTCATCACCCCAACTCCTCCTGCGGGTGTCGTAAGAGTCGACTAAGGAATTGAAGTGTCACTGATCATTTCTACAAGATTGATGATGGGCAGCAGCGTTATCATAGTGGACAAATTACTGCGATCGCCAATCCGCTTGCCCAGCGTGGCGATTATGGGCATTTACCTCCTAATGCGTCTATACGCATAGTTAATAGGAGAGGCCTACGTCCAGCAGTGGACTAGCATAGGCTGATGATGATGATGATGGGTAAGATTGGCATATGACCGGGACAAAGATACTTAACATTGTTTTTTATCATACTCATTGAACAACGTGGGTTTTTGTGTGTTCAAAATTAATATAAAATTAAAATATGTAATGCGACCACTGTTGTTAACCTTTGGTATGCTTAGTAGCAGATCTGCTCCATTACAATTTGACTTAAGGCACTGGTCTCACCGCGAGCTACTAAACTATGAACTATGGGCTATAAACACGAACAAAAGATTAACGATCCTGTGTAAAAAAAGAGACACGGCGATACTCGCCCGGCGGTGATCTGATAGCTGGGCGAGTATCACCGTGTCTCCTTTATTTACACGGGAAGTGCTTTTGTTCGTGTTTATAGCCCATATTTCATAGTTTAGTAGCTCGCAGTGAGACCAGTGCCTTATGAAATAAACTTCAAGTCAAACAATTATTTAACGCATACTAAAGGTTAATATTTCGGTTACATTGTTTTAATACATACTGTAAAACCACCCATCTATACTGCAAACTAAGTCCACAATTTAAATTCCTAATGAGCTTCAGTCACAATCTTCTTTTTAGCTTTATCCAAGTTTTATTGTTTATTTTGCCTATGAATAGCACGTTTAAAATAACAATTACACCTAACGAAATACATTCGATAAGTTTTGGACATTTCATGGTGGTTTCACGGCATTTAGTTGTCCGTATTTTTGTTGAAAACATTTTCACAAAGACATACTCGTAACTACGTTGTTATGATAACAATATGTGCCGCCTACAATGTGATTGAATACGATGCCATTTGCGAGTTTCCGGGAAGAGCTTTTATAAATCAATGGAAATTAATGCCCACGCATTTACTTGACCTCTGTTTGTTCCTCCCTTACAGCGCATCGTAACTAACTGACTAAAACTCTTATATTTTTGTTATCTCAAAGAAAAATGTAATCATTTTGGGTTAAAAGGTCAAACTTACGTGTAGTCACTACGAGCGACCGCGTGAGTGCGTAACCTATACAGGGTGACTTCAAATTAGTCATACAAAATAATGAAACATGAATCTATTAACGTAGTGGCACCAATGACCGACAAGAACCAATAACCGACACTTTATTTTTTGATTCCATAAAATAAGAGTAAGAAATCGATTTCTTAATATGGCAACACTGTACCATAGATAGCACACTTTTGACTGGCTCCTATTGACATTTAAGCAAAATCCGCCATTTTGTTTTTAAAATGGCGATATAACAACTGATTGCGGCTGCAGTACCGGTGAAAATAATAACATTTCTTAGTGAAATCCTTAAGGAAGTGAGTACATTTTTTGTTAATTACTCTACTGTATTGTAACTTATTTGAATTTTATCTTTTTCACGAGTTACTATAAGAACTACAGGATCGATTTTTGTTAAAACGAAATGTTAAGGTTATGTTTATATTAGTAAGAAGTTAGTGTCGATCACTGGTTTTCAAAAACTGACTTTTTCAATAATCGACAAGTGTCGATAATAATTTTTTTAAATATTTTTTCATTTGACAACAGAATATAGTTCTTATTACTTGGCGCATTTAGTAGATACTTGAAGTAAACTAATTAGAGTCGAGCTACCAGTAATCGACAGGTGTCGGTTATTGAGGAATAATATATGTTGATGATTGGTTCTTACAGATGGCTCCGAAAAAAAATTATTCACCCGACCAGTTAGAAAAAGCTGTAGAAGCTGTTAAAAATGGCGAAAAGATTGCAGTTGCTGCGAAACGCTTCGGAGTACCTGATTTGATAAATAATAAATATTTAATAATTGGTTAAGTACGAATAACTTTACAGTAAATATTGTTGATTTTTGCAATTTAAACTTTTTGAGAATTATTTGTTACATATTTGAATGATTACTACACTTTAGAGAGAAAAATATATGGATACTAGCAGTTACCCGCGGCTTCGCCCCCGTACTAATATATATTCGCTGCGTGTTAATGTTTTCCCGCGATTATCTTGCGTTTGCCTAAACCGTGTGGCGGATGGTGCTTTTACCCGCGGTTCGGCCGCGTTTTATCAATTTTTATCACGGTCGTTTTAAACTTAAGACCTAAATTCAAGATGGCGAACTTTTCTTGCAATTTTGGCTTCAAATTCCGTATGAAGAACTTTTCATCTTCTCAGTATCGATTTTTATCAATATCAAATCAAAGTTCTAGAAATTTTAGATGATGATCACTTTTTGGTCCCACCTCAAAATCTTTATGAAAAACCCCCTTGGATCCTAAGATACCGATTTTTATTCAGGTCGGATTCAAACTAAATAAATTCAAGGTGCCGACCATTTTGTGCAAATTTGACCTCAAATTCATTACTTGGAACGTTTTGACATTTCGGATTTCGATTATTATCAAAATCCGCTATCATATTATGGTCATCTTTACCATCTGGTAACCGACAAATGCTTTTTATCATTAAAAGTTTACATACACTCACATAAGTGATTGTTGTGTTTTGATGATAAACTATCATTCCCAGGCCTTACAATGATGACAAATAATTAGCCGAGCTGATTAACATTTGAAGTAAATCAAGATTGTTACAGTTTCTTGCAAGTTTGACTTCTGCTTCATTATGATAAACAGATCAGTCAGAACTTCAGATTACCACCGATTTTTATGACGGACAATATCGAAACGGAAATTTAATAGGCAGCCTTTTTTGCAGATTGTTAATAAGAACCTCTGGGATCCCGATACATCGATTTACACAAAAATAAAGAAATTTATGGTGACGGCTGTTTTGACTTTATAAAAAACCTCTTGGATACACAGATATATGTACTTTTGATTACTATCGTGTGAAAACACAGGAAAACTTAAAAGTTTATTAACGTTGGTTAACATGCTATATTTAGAATTTTTTGAATCAGAAAAAACACAAAAACGATACCCCTGTCATAACCCGCAAGCACATGAGACCATAAAAGAGATGGTATTTCACATACACCTCGGTACAGCGACACGATAGACTATAGAAACGATACCCATGTTGTTTTTTTACTGTTAACCTTTTTACCACTTTCAAGAGTTGAATTCTCAAAAAGCTCTAAAACATGTCTTTAGTCATTTATGTTTGGGAATACTCCTGTGAAGTTTCGGATAAAACAGTTTAAATAGTCAAGTTTCCCCGTACAAACTTTGGACCCCCATTGCACCCTCTAGGGAGTGGATTTCGACTCAACCTTTTTAGAGCACCCCTACACCCTCAAAGAAACCTACGCGCTAAATTTGGAATCTTTAGAACCAGAAATGAACATAAATAATAAAACTGTATTTTTTTTTCGAATTTTACCCCATCACACCATAACCGTGTACGTAGTATTTCACGTCCGCCGCGTTAAATTTTAAAATCGTTATTGTATTCGTGATCTACGTCCCGATAAACCAAAGAAACGATACTCAACTTGATTTTTTCACTTTGTCCCCCATTTTACCTTTTTCAGGGGTTGAATTTTCAAAAAACCTTAAACATACCTTTACTCAATTACTTTAAAGAATACTCTTGCGAAGTTTCGGATAACATAGTTCAACTAATCTTATGTTGCCATACAAACTTTGGACCCCCATTTCAACCCCTTAGAAGGTGAATTTTTAAAAATCCTTTCTTAGTGCTCGTCTACACCATAAAAGGAACCTACGTGCCAAATTTGGAGTCTCTAGGACCAGGGGTTTAGGCTGTGCGTGCATCTTTGTCAGGGAGCTTCTTCTTTTATATATATAGATTGTACTGTGGACAATAAATGAATAAGTACTTATTAAACAGTTAATTTTATTTTATGACTCACTAAGCTGGTGGTGTGGTGATTTGGCAGATACGCATTACACTTAGTCAACAGTCGATAACTGGGTGTCGGTAACTGGCAACTGTCGATGACTGGGTGTTGACTACTGGAGACTCGGTGTCGATGATTAGAGATATGTGTACTTTTTCTTTTATTGGGATTTTTTTTTAGTCCGTGTATAGTCAAAAAATTTAATACATTCTATTCTTATCTCAAGAATATACTTTACCATACTCAATTGTTACTCTTGGTTTAAAGATGACTAAATACCTTTAATCTTATGAAAAAGCCCACTATCTCCTTAAAGTGTCGACCTTTGGTGCCACTACGTTAATGGTTTTGAACAACTGTTACAATGGGACCAAATATGAAAACTCAAGAAAAAAATTGACGCTTCCATACATTTTGGTCAACTTATCATAGCACATTTCTATGGAAGTGTCGGTTTTTTTCTTGAGTTTTCATATTTGGTCCCATAGTAAAAGTTGTTCAAAACCATTAACAGATTCATGTTTTATTATTGTGTATCACCAATTTGAAGTCACCCTGTATAAATACACCTGATTTTAACGGTCCACCCTGTTGTTGCATAATTCGTTTAAAAATAATTCTATATGGCATAAACTATGTAGTCATAATGGGCTTTGTGCAGAAACTACTGTGGCATACTCAACTTTAGCATATTTCGTCGTGGCAGATTTCGAGTTGTTCGAATATTATATGAGCATAATTTCGATGCTCCTATTTATGATGAGGCATAATCTGGATGTGCGTAAAAAGTATCGGCATACGTAGTTTGTTTTAGCATAACAGAGAAGGAATAATTACAACCTCTCAATATAATCGAGGTAGTAGTCATATTCTGCACGTTACTTACTGTGTTACTGAGCTGAGTACTTTCTAGGTTGCTAAAAAAAATAACTTCGAAGACTAAGGCGGGAGCATGCTCCTATGTGCCTACGAGAAGTTTTAAAGACGCCTAACGTAATTTTAATATAATATCGACATAATTAAAGATCCTTACCCGGAAGGCCATACAATTTTGTCAGGATATGTGATAATTTGGGGTAGGGGTTTCCTTTATCTTGTATGTTTTACCAACGACTAGAAATTGCGGTTATAAATGTGGAGTCACGGCGTCATAGAAAATGGAAACAAGATTTGTAGGAAAAATATCAGATTAATACCTACTCACATAGTTGTCACTTTGCTTGCACCCGCCGGCTCTATAGAGCCAATTTCTATACGTATTATGTATGGATTTACTGGTCAGAGTACTCAAATATATTATTATTTTTTAAAATTTATTTATCCTAAGATCAATATTCTACACAATTGTATTGTTATGAATAAATGAAATGAAATGAAAGGCTAAAAACAATGGGGAATATGGTTTCCAGAAAATTGCTGATTGGTTAAAGCTAGTGAAACTTGGGACAGTTCCTGATGGTAAGACAATTGGTTTTGTAATAAAACGCATTTTCGTTTTAAATTTATCATATCGTATACTAATTTATATAATTACAACGATAATTCGAACATTTAATAACTAATGGTGGAATAAGTTACCAGAGTCAGTAATAAGTGAATAGTTTCAAAAACAGACTTAACAAACATTTAAAAGAAATTAAATCTAAACTTTATTAAAAATAATCAATAAGTGCTCTATATCACTATACACGCATCAGCTTTCAGCTGCTAGTGTATCAATAGGTACATATAATATAATATAATATAATAATTTATCAACAGATTTAGTTCATACTACCTTAACGACTATGCAATCATATGCGTTATTTCATTACTAAGACAAAAAAATTTGATCCGAAATAAACGTTTTGCAGAATCAATTCTTAGGAGGCTGGAAATCGTTTAAATATATAGTCCTAAATGTGTGATATCGGAATTCGAGCATTGCCAGAAGTCGAGCTTAACTTTTTAGAGCCAAGTAACTGCGCCATTTTTTTTTTCAAAGCTGTCCCTACACACTTCTTTTTTGGATTTGGAATTCTTAATTTGATTTCTACTTAGAATCGCGTGTTCTTCTTTTTCTTTTTTTCGATCTTGAAAGGAGAAAAATTTTGCCCCTAGGTTTTTTCCCATTCTCTTACCATTTTTTCATACATTTTGTGCGGCGGTAATGGAATAGAAAGTTCGAAAAATGTATGTCAATTTAGGGACAAACATTTTCTCCTGTTAAGATCGAAAGAGCTCACAATTCTGAATAGAAAACATATAAAAAAACCTATGTTACAAAAAAAGTAGGGTTCAACTTTAGTCCAGTTAAATGGCTCGAAAAATTTAAGCTCCTGATAATGTGCGAACTCGGATTTCACACATTTAGGACCAAATGAAGATTTTTAAAAGATTTTCAGCATGCTACGAAATAATCGTATTGTATTATGCTATACAATATACATATTAACGATTTTTTTCAAACCGGTTAATGTTGACTTAGTGCGATTGATTTTAATACCATTTGTAAGAAACTATTGACCATATGTTCGTTTTATCATATCAGCTAGCTTCTCCCCAATCATAATACATGGTGCATTTAGATTGCCACTGGTAAGCGTCGGCATTATGCTGGCATCACCAATCCTTAACCCTGTAACGCCTCGTACTCTCAACTCGGGGTCCACCACACTCTTACCCTCAACGCCCATAGTACAAGTTCCTGCCGGATGCCACTGAGTCGAAACAGTATTTAAGGCATGGCACTTCCAATATTCATGAGTGTTGAATTCAATATTAGCACATTGAGGCACTCGTATATTCACTACTTCAGAATTAACGCTTCTCATATACTCGCTGTCTAAAACACCTAGATAATGCTTTACAATTTTCGCGTGTTTGTCCAAATCTGCGTCCTTCTCATAGTAGTTGAGGAATATCTTTGGTTTGTCTTCAGGGTTTTTACTTCTCAACTCGATACGCCCTCTGGACTCGGGATGCAGCAGTGGTAGTGCGGCTACTAGTGTTGCCTGTTTTTGACTCGCCTGCGCAACTGCCTTACAGATCTGATCATCCAACCCAAATACGTAAGAACAAACGAGAGTAGAGAACAAAGAAGCAGCTGGGACAGGATAAACTTGCGCTTGATAATCTGGGACTGTGCTGTCCTCTGATAAAGAAATGTGCCCCGTTATAGCAGGAATCGGGAATTGATCCAAATTAGTTAATAACTTAAGATTTTGTGGCGCAGATTGAATGCCTTTTTTGCCTGTTAGTATTATTAAGAAATAAGCATGGTCTTGTAAGTTTTGGCCGACTTGTGGTGAGTCTAGCAGTATTTCAATGTCCATATCCGTCAAATGGTTTTTTGGTCCTATTCCCGATAGCATTAGCAGTTGCGGTGTATTGATAGCACCAGCAGATAAGATTACTTCTTTGCTAGCATATATGCTGATAATTTCTTTATTTGGCAACTTAACTTCTACCCCAGTAGCTCTCATATTTTTATTGAAAAGTACTTTCCTGCATAATGTGTTCTTCAGGACAAATAAATTCTCACGGGATTTTATCGGCCGAAGGAAAGACACCGCCGTGCTTTGGCGTTTTTTGTCATATACTGTGAACGGAGGAAGTGAATATCCAATTTGCTCATGGCCATTTGTATCTATAAGGATTTTATGTTTTTCACCAAATGCATTCAGATAAGATGCAAGTGAATCCATAGTTTCGTTATCCCAAGAAAGGAGGGAGACTCCTAAAGGGCCTTCAGTATTATGCAATTCAGCTGATCCAGCTTCTAAGATTTCAGGACTTTTGAGTCCTTCACTCTTTTTGAAATAATGGGTCACGTTGTCCCAGTCCCAGCCAATACCTCCTGACTGTACCCAGTTCTCATAGTCAGCCTTATTTCCTCGCACATAGTACATGTAATTGGCACCGCTGGAGCCTCCCAGCATCTTGCCTCGGGTCAGATGGACGTTTTTTGTTTTGTGAGCTTGACAAAGGGTACCCATCATCTTCACTGTAGTAATTCCAGTCAGCCATAGAGTAGTCTACAAATGGGAACAAGCCAGGAATCTGGAATAAATAAATATAGATACATTTCACATAATTTTCGTGAAGCATTTTGTACAAATCGTGATGGCGAACGGCTCGCAGGTGGACCGACGATCTGAAAAAAGTGGCGGAATGTGTTTGGATACGGATAGCTGAGGATGGTGGTACAAATTGGGGAAGGCTTATGTCCAGTACTGCAGTTAGTGAACGGCTGATGATGATGTTTTTTACAAGCTAAGTTCAATCAAATTATGAAATATTTCATGACCAATATCATCATCATTAGCATCAGCCTATGATAGTCCACTGTTGTACGTAGGCCTCTCCTATTAACTATGCGTATAGACGCATTAAAGTAAATGCTAATGATCACCACGAAGGGCAAGCGGATTGACGATCGCAGTAATGTGTCCACTATGATGACGCTGCTGCCTATCATCATTCTTTTATCAAATAATGGTCAGTGACACTTCAATCCCTTAGTCGACTTTTACGACATCCACAAGGAGGAGTTGGTGTGGTGACAAATATATTCTTACTGTCGTCACCACACGGCCGTATGACCAATGTAAACAAAGTTATTAACGTTAAAAAAATTGTGCGACATAAGTCTCTCAAAATGTATTCCTGGTAATAAAATAGGTACCTAAATTGGCTGAAAAAAATGGATAAGTTACCACAGACTCGACAGGCGGATTGTCTCCAGTTTCGATGAGCAGAACCTTCCAGTCAGTAACCTCTGAGAGCCTGGCTGCGATCACCGCCCCGGCCGAGCCAGCACCCACCACGATGAAATCAAACTGGTCACCATCTGCATTCAGTGTTTATTAAAATGCTTAATACGCCAACAAAATCATACAATATGAACAATAATATTCACAAAATACTATTAAACTGCGATTTTAAGGGGGTTCCAAGTCAACATAAGCATAGCAATGAGTAAGAAGAAAAGAGTGAAAGTATTGTGAAAACACAAATCAAATTCCACAATGTCGTAACAGATGTGCTTACCATAGAAAGACTCTGGTTGTCACGGGATTCGAACCCGCTTCCTCTGGATTGCCGGTCCAACGTGCAGACGTGCTTCCAATTACACCAGACGACCTTCCGTGAATCATAGAGAATTTAGTCAATGGTATTGTGAATCTAATCACTAGCGACATCTGTACTTAATGTTTCGAAGGTACTACAACCTTAAGCCACTCAAAAACGTGTGTCTACCACAATCGTCCGCAAACTCGAGAACTCTCCGCTGCGTTGAATTTGCTATAGAGGGCGCTGTAATCATTTTTTATGTAATTGTTTATTGAAATATTTTGATTTGTACTTTTTTATTTTTCCCCAGTAGTCACACTACTTAATACTACATATATAAATTATAAATATTAGATGTCATATACCAAAGAAAAATGACCGAAATCACATAACCGGACCGGACTGGTCCGAGGTGGGGATCGTTCCCCACCTCGGACGTTCGGTGATCTTGGTTGTTTTTTTGTGGTATATGACATCTAATATTTATAAGAAAAGAGTGATTGACCGATTTACCGAACACCGTAGCCTGAGGGGGATAGTTGTCGGCACCCAAATGCAGAACTGTCAAAGCCGCCAGAGCCAACTGTATGAGTTTCACCAGCTTGGGTACTAAAGCAACTTCGGCCGACGATATGACGTAGTTGAAAATATCCATCTGTAAATTGTAACTACTATAACCACTCATTTAGTTGAGCTTTATTCCTATGTAAAATAAGAGTGACAGCTGGTAACCACAGTTACCAAAAGCAATTGAGTGGATAAGGATGAAAACTGATTTTTTTTTGTATTACAAAGTTAAAATTGTAACTAAAGTGAGACTCAAACATATTTTTTTCTCACGTAATTTAAAGTGGAAATGGAACGAAACATGTCGAGCAAATATCGACTTTAAATTACGCCAGTAACCCGTTTGGTAAATATTTAAATACAAAGTTAAGCTCTGTATAACAACTTTTGGCAGTGAAAAATGGCAACAAATTTAAATTTTCTATGAGCAGTCAACAATACGCGAATACATTTTATAAGGCCGCCTTCTTACAAATAAATATTGTTGGACAGATTATACCATACCGTCAAATGCGCCAACATTGCCACCACGGGAAAGTTTGCCCGTAAGGCAATTTTTTTACAAATCGGTTTGTGGGGTAAATTTCTGGCAACTCCACTATTTTTAGTAGAAACTAGGTTATATGGGTGGCAACACTGCGCATCATATTTGCAGCTAACGTCAATCAGTAGCTTGTTCCAACTCGTTGAGTACAGTGCGTTATTTGGCGGGCAAATTTTTAGTGAAGTTTCAAGGTGAATTGTGCAAAATGGGGAAGACGCTGGTAAGTAAAACTTATGTCATGTAATAAAATAAGATGTGTAGATTGGTTTTCTGTTAATAAAATTACTAAAAGCCCATTATTAACGGAGTTATTGTCTTAGAAAATGTTACCCAGCCATGTAGCAGCTGGTCATTGTAAACTTTGCCCATCGCCAAAAACGTCCTAGGGTTGTCACCTCGTTGTATTTACCAGCCTTTGCGAATAAAAGAGGTTATTGTTTTATAAACGAATATTTACATCGTACTTTTGTTTTTATTCTTTTTACACTACGAGTATTATCAACAGACTTTAATATTAAAAGGAAAGTGTTCTCAATTCGTGTGTATTATTATTATTTATATCTATCTTTGAACACGGGCCTATAAATCCCGGTCTTTTGATAGGCTTGCGCGGGGATACAGATCCAACACGTAGAGTCCCTTTGGAGAAATTTGCTGTGTTTTACACCTGCTGCAACCCATTTACGGGCACAAAGATAGATATCCGTGAACCGGTCCCAGCAGGCATATAGAGGCTATTGGAGATTATATGGAAAAGACTAGTGGGTTATGGTGATGAAGGTGGATGGATGATTGGTAGGAGGTAGTACTTACCTAAAATTATAGGTAAGAATTATTATACTTACATTAATTAGCAGTGGTCGGATATCCCGGTGCAACACCAGGGGATACCAAGTAGAAAAGTTAATATGGATATGACCTACATTCCCGGGTTTAGTTTGAAAAAAATATATAGATCTGATAGGTATACTTAAAAAGGCAGCTCAAATTGCGAACATAAACGAAATCTTTGGGCGTTTTCACAAACCGTTGTTCAAAACACTTTTTTTTAATTCGGACAAGTTTGGGCTTGTTCGACTCAGGATGACGAGCTCTTTTAATTCTGATAGGTGAAAAAAACTGTCCCATAATTTTCGTACATTTTTAATTTCTTCCATTACGCTATCGCCATACAAAGTCTATACAAACGATAGCGTAATGAAAAAAAAAAACATTTTTGGACACCTTTTTTCTCCTAGTAGGATTGGAAGAGCTCGTGATCCACACTACCTGGAAAAGTTTTACAAAGATAAAATAACTGTTATACATGGCGAGATAGCTGACAAAAAAGTATGGATATCCCTTGATGAGACCACGGATTTTCTTGGAAGATATGTAGTACATTTTTTAGTAAAGCTCTTAACACGACTGTTTCGAAAAAGACATACTTGATTGCATGTAAAATGCTACAGGTAGTAAATGGGGAAAGTATTGCAGGGTTTGTTGTACATTGCTTAAAAAACTTGTGGGGCCAATCATACGCAACGAAAGTTGAAAATTTTCTTATAATATGTTCGGATAGTGTTGCATACAAGTTAAAAATGAAGCATGATACCTGCTTGGCCCACGCTCTTCACCGGGTTGCAGAAAATATTCGATCACAATATCCAGATGTCGACACGTTGATCAGTAACATAAAAAAAGTATTCTTGAAGTCTCCAAGTAGGGTAAAAATACTCACAGAAAAATACCCAAACCTGCCTTTACCCCCCCAGCCGGTGATCACAAGATGGGGCACTTGGCTTTCAGCCGTTTCGTATTACGTGAAATATTTTAAAGAGATTAATGACGTCGTGCGTAGTTTGAAATCCTCGGAAGCAGTTTCAATTAAAAAAGCTAAATGTATTTTACAAATGCCAAACATTCAACGAGATCTTTGTTTTATAAATGAAGACTTTAAAATAATTGAAATTGCTTTAACCAGACTGGAGGGACGCAACATTACAATTGTTGAAAGCCTTAGAAATTTTCGATGAAGTTAGAACAATTGTAAACTGGAGTTCAAGTTTGGCTACACAGATTAAATTAGAAGCAGTAATGGCCCGAAATCCAGATTTGGATGACATTAGAGAATACGCAGACCAAATTTCAAATAATACCGCACCTGATGAAGTGTTTACAAATTTGCTCCAATGACATCCGTAGAAGTGGAAAGGACTTTTTCGGCATACAAATGGATTTTAGATGTGAAAAGGAATCGATTGAAAATAGAGAATCTAGAGAAAATAATTATATGCTATTTTAACTTTATAGAACTTAGTAAGCCATAATTCTTTCTTAAAATACATATATTTACTCTAATGTGTCTGCATAGGTGTGTGTCAAGTCTTCATGCTTAAAAATGTTTGATTTTATGTTACATACACGAGGATGTTTAATCCGTAACTAGGTATATTTTTTCTACGTAACTTAGTAATTGATGACCTCAGGAAGACCATGTACCATTCAGTGGTTATTGGATACAACAACCACTGAATGGTACAATTGGTTTTTCTTTAATTTTAAATTAATAACATTTTGAGATATTTGCGGGAGACCTCACCTAAAATGTTTAATTTAGGCTGGGTATGGATATTGTTTTAATCCTGATCACGGATTAAAATAATCGTGTATTATATGATATATCTTTTTTTTTACGTTCGCAATTTCTAGAAGTGGAACCCATTGTGCCTTAGTAAAAAGCTTCTATTTTTAAAGCTAAACTCTTTTATTTAAGAATATTCATACCAAAAGGCTATTTGGTACTAAGGTCAATATTAAACAAAATTTATAACCTATCTTTTAAAATAATTGTCGAAATCGCATAATAATAAACGCTTGTATGTACATGCACTTATTTTGCGTTACAAAATATTAGTAAACTTTACTGGATGTAATTTTGTGGAATCCCGTGGTATATCCATATTAGTATAATGTTTGAGTTCATTCACCCCTTGTTGCACCGGGATATCCGACCACTGTTAATTAGGTACGTTTCTTTTAATATTATGAACAAGAGTTGATGTTCATTTATTTGAAATTTAACATGTTAATAATTGTTATTTGATCTCAAGAATCTTTTTATTGTTTTCAATTACTCATAGTACCCAAGGATTCTTCTATTATTCAATATTAATAAAAAATGATCATCATAAGCTTTGTCTTATTTTACCTTAACGCTTTACACAAATTAACTCAAAAGTGACAACCCTAACACTTTTGAAATCTCAGGTGCCGTTTGTATGGGAAAGGGAAAAAACTGCCAGGTAACATTGCCCACTTGATTTATTCAAAAATTTACACAGTTATCGCTGAGCTGTTTACAGGAAACGGTAGGATTGCCCGTAAGCTAGGTGTGATTCTTGTTTCAAAGCTATACGAGCTATATTTAAGTGCAAAATCGACGTGGGCAATGTTGGCCAAAAGTCCGGATAACTTTACCCGCCCTCAAAATCGCAAAAAATATAAATAAAATGATGATTTAAAAATGTTTACGAGACATAGACAACTGCTCTTGATCACAATATACCTGTTAAGCCAAAAAAAGTAGTAGGCTTTCATAGATTTTTTTTTGAGAAATTCGTGTTTTTTTTAAAAAAGCGGGCAAAGATAGGGCATTTGACGGTATAGTTAGTATGAATAACTTTCGTAGCACAATGGAGACGATTTTGATTTTTATATTGATTAAGGCCTTATCTATATACACATTTTTAGGGTTCCGTAGCCAAAATGGCAAAAACGGAACCCTTATAGTTTCGCCATGTCCGTCTGTTCGTCTGTCCGCAGCATAGCTCAGTGGCATTTAATACTAGAAATCTGAAATTTGGTACAGGTATACATATTAATCATGCCAACAAAGTGGTACAATAAAAACTAAAAAAAATATGTTTTTCGGGTACACTCCCCAACTGGTGAAGTGGGGATGATTTTTTTTATTTGATGTAATCCTATAGTGTGGGGTATCATTGAATTGGTTTCTTAAAAAGAATAAGGGTCTCGAAAGAAACTTATAATCCCTCCAGAAGAAAAAAAAATGTGTGTAACTTTTGATCCGTAGGTCCAAAAATATGAAAAAAATCATGAATCGAACATTATCAGCCCAGCCGTTTTTGAATAACTATGGAACCCTACACTGAGCATGGCCCGACATGCTCTTGGCCGGTTTTTTATTTGCTACCGACCCACCAGCAATTCGTTAGGCTTCAACACTTGTTTTAAACATTAAACGATTTTATTGTGAGCTATAAAATCAAGACTCACTTACCTTACTCTATAGATTGTCAAATTATAAATGAAGACGTTAGTACTGTATTTTATACGAAATTTATACCGAAACATTTTATTGACACATCTTGAATACGAATTAATGTAACGTGGCTTCTACAAGTATGGAATTTCATCGATATCGATAAAGGTATTTTTGGTAGTAATTTGAGGTGCATTGGTGGCATGACCTAAGAACACTGTATGTGTAATATCAGTAGTAGTAGGCCAGGATGCTTAGCCAAGTTGCCAATCGCTAACGCTTAGTAGCGTATCGTAGTTTTCCCTCTCTGTCACTCTTTCATATTAGTGCGACAAAGACTGTAAGCTGCCTTTCGTTTACGATTGACGATTAAGCGTTAGCAATTGTCTAAACACCCAGGTAAGTAATGTTTGTATATCAATCCACCACATGTTGGTTTTTGCAGGAGCAACGACGATATGGATCTCTCGGTGCGTGAGTCAAATAGACTCGCACTTGACCGGTTTTTTCCGGAAGAGTCCGCGGAGTATTATGTTAAAAAAATAAAATATAACTTCTTCTTATTCCTATAATGTATTAGTTATGTGGATATTGTTGATGACAATTGCAAAGTGAGGAGTGTCTTTTTAAAAGGGTTTTTGCACTTTGTCAATAGATGTTATTCTCTTATGAAAACGTAGAAAAAAAAACCCTTGTTGACAGATTTTCTACTCTCATAAGCTCTTTTGAAAAGACACTTTTCAAGTGTTAAGCGTGGCCTACTTAAGTTTTTTTTATGTGACGAAGGTAGACGACTGAGCTCTCAGCCCACCTGATGCAAAACAGGAACTGAGACCCATGGACATAGTGACCAAAAAATCGCCTATGCGCTGCCTACCCTGAGAACTTAGATGGATTGCCTCTGTCTATGCCAGTAATTACACCGGCTATCTTAGCCCCAAACCGAAACACAGCAGTGCAACCACAGCTATTTAGCGGCAGGTTAACGGGTAAGACGGTGGTAGCTATCCGGACTGACCCTGCACGAGGTCCTACCACCAGCGAAAAAAGCAGTAAAGATTCATCACAGAATATGATTCGTTTAACTTTGATTTGGTGTGGATGTGGATAAAGGAGAATTGACAAGGAATTCTGCAATTAATGTAATCGATAGTGTGAACATCACACATATAAATTATGTATAGTTATTTCAGGGTTCGTTTACGAATGATTTGAATTTTAATACAATAACTTTGTTTAATATAGTGCATAATTATATGCTTTATTATTACAAAGAGTATTTACACAAATGTATGTATTTATGTGTTAATAAGGAATTGTTACATATTGTGTGTTTCCTGACATATGAGTAAATATGTATATTTAATAGTGGCTATTTTATGATATGAAAGCTGAAGGTCCCAGGTTTGAATCCCGGTGACAGTATCTCTTTATGCGTTTAACCTTTTTGCCGCCACGTCAAATACAAAAGCGGTCACTAAGACGCCACGTCAAAAAAATGACAAACCTGAATTTGAGCTATACGCACGTGCGTGTAGCTCCGTGGACCAGGACTTATATATAGGTCCTTGGCGGTGAACCTGCGCTGCCAATATGTCGGTCTTTGGCGTCCAAAAGGTTAAGTATCACGCTCTTTGTAGACGATTAGATTAATTTTGTTTTATGAACCACCATGGAGCAGAAGTAAAATAAAATGTCTGTAAACTAAACCCCATTTCCAATGAATTGGTAACCTCAAAGCAAATAGATAATGAATTTGAATTTACCGACATAGTTTTAAGATCTGTCCCCTACCGCGAACTACGAAATCCGAAAATTGCGGGGATTTTTCTCCGTCACTCTAATGACGCCTTCATTGGAGTGACAGAGACAAATCCCCGAATTTCGCGGTAGCAGATCTGCGCTTAGAGAAGTTGCCAATCGCTAACGCTTATCGTCAATCGTAAACGAAAGACAGCTAACTGTCTTTGTCGCACTAATATGTAAGTGACAGAGAGGGAAAACTACGATACGCTACTAAGCGTTAGCGATTGGGAACTTGGCTAAGCATCCTGTGACCCGAACTAATAGACTCAATAAAAGAGTGGCAAAGCGACGAAAGCTGAGGTTTAATATTGAAACTAAATTGAAATACGAATTGCCGAGGTTTGTCCAAGTCTATTAACTTTGTTAGGTCAAGGTCATACGAATATAAAATGAACGAGCGAACTGATAACTATTATCGCCTTACCTATAGAATTGGATAATTTTAAGGAAAACCCGCTGGATACGGGTGGCGCAGGACCGGTCATTGTGGCAATCTTTTGGGGAGGCCTATGTTACAGCAGTGGACGGCTTTCGGCTGATATGACGATGATGATGAAAGTAAATATGAGGCCGTGCGGTGACGGCAGTAAAAATACATTTGTCACGACCCCAACTCCTCTTATGGGTCTCGTAAGAATCGACTAAGGGATTGAAGTGTCACTGACCATTATTTGATAAAAGATTGATGATGGGCAGCAGCGTCATCATAGTGGACACATTCCTGCGATGGCCAATCCGCTTGCCCAGCGTGGCGATTATGGGCATTTACCTCCTAATGCGTCTATACGCATAGTTAACAGAAGCCTACGTCCAGCAGTGGACTATCATAGACTGATGATGTAAGGAAAGCATATTTTATGAAATTATTATTGGATTATTCTTTGATGTAGAAGTCATAACGAAACACATTTTTAAATACTGACGGACCGAGTTACTCACATAATTTAAGTCGATGATTTACTCAACATGTTTCGACCCATCAAGATTTTCGTATTATTTGGTCGGGTTATTGTTGGTGTACCTATATAGAACTAATAAATATAGGTATTTGCAACAACGGAAAAAAATAAAATAGGTAAATAGTATTCTCTTCGGTTACCGCGAGGATTACACATATAATAAAACTATGAAAATAGATAAACTCGCGTAAGGTAAGGTGGGGGAAGATGAAAAAAGGGGAAAGATCGAAAATCCCACATAACTCCCTATTGAGCGTATATTTTTTAGTGCTGGTAACATCCTTTAAGACGCCATTTTATTACCTATTGCCGCTCAGTTGGCAGTGAACACTCGCAGTGCGTAGACGCGTGTTTTGTGACATTTTGTGAAGGTCAGCATTTCGTGGTAAATTCGTCGATTTTCAATCTTACCCCGTGCTTCATAACTTGTTTAATAAGGTGAGTACAAAAGTTCTGACTGAATATTTATGTGTTATTTTAGATTTTGTTTTTATTTACTGGGGCCAGGACTAGCTATTAACCATATTTTGAGATTTACGAGAGGTTTCAATCTTTACCCAACTAATTTCGATGGGGTAACAGTGAAATACTAATGTTTCAATCTTCCCCCGTTTTTAAAAGTCATAGAAAACTACACGGATTCTCAAACTTTACACTTAAATAAATTGACGTAAGATTTATTCAAACAATTGACATGTTCATTAAATTGTATCAGTCGGAACGTGAAATATATTATTTACCCATAGGTATAATTCATTGTAATTTTCATGAATTATTTGTATGTAAATATTCGCACTTAATAGCTATAAGCTGCAGATAAATTTGACGGAAGCGGGCGGGGGAGCTTGGGGCACATTACCATGTAAAAAAATGTAAAGTAATGTAAAATCTTTACTGTACCTAATAAGAGCTATATTGCAATTAATGAAGAGGCGAGAACCTGCACTGTCATGTGGGTCTTTGAGCTATAGTTTCTGATTTTTTTGTAGTAATTTTCACTTCTCCTGCTCAAAAAGTATGTCAACATAGCTTCGCGAAGCGGGGCTTAGGTAGTAATTTTAGCCCTAGGGTATAAAAGAATCCCATACAAATTTCTATGACACTAAAAACAAACTTGTTAGTGGCCAGTTGCACATTACTTACGAATCCAATTAAAAACAAAGCAACCCGATCATATCGGCCAATCATTCCGATCAGCCACCTATTTTTTTTTCCAAATTCATATCGTAACATTAGGTTCACTCGCCGTTCGCGAGATGTCTACGCTCGAAAAACACAAAGTGCGTACAGGACCTCCGGCGTCAGTTATAATGCACATATTTTACTACCACAATGCCTTTTGAGCAGCTGTGTGGAGAGAAGAGTAAATATTTATTTACTTTTTCCATTAATATTTGATTAATATAAAATATATAATTGATTTCATTCAACTGTTATTTTAATTTTTAACCGAACCTAAAGTATTCTAAAAAAAATTGTTGAGTTCTTTCAACTAAGAATTTGCAATGCAAAGTTTGAGTATCACTTATCCTTTCTCGTAAAGCGGGGTAAGAGTAAAATACTTTTTTTTTCAATTGCAGTTTTCTGGCTACCTATCGGGAATATTTAAGCTAAAATCATCTGTATTTGGTAAGCGTAAGAAACTCTATTGAATAACAAGCAACAGTAAGCGTTGGCATTGATTTAAAAGCTTTTAGAAACTATGTCAATCTTATCCCTCGACCATTCGATCTTACCCCGTCAATGTTTTTGTCAAAGATATATTTTATTATATTATTATTTTTATATGTTAGAATATACGTAGTGGAGTTTTATTGACAAAATCTAAAAATATAGTCCTTGCCTATGCCTTCAAACTTATACAGTTGATAAGAAGTAAATAGGTTTTTATTTTATGGGGGTTTTAACACAGCACTGTCTATCTCATCAAAAAACCATTCAATCTTCCCCCACCTTACTATTAATTTAATTTAACTTCATCCCGACGTTTCGAACACTAGAGGGTTCGTGGTCTGCGGGGGGTGTCGCCGTATCCATTTTCATGGTTTTATTTCAAATAGGGAAAGTTCGGGAAATATAATTTGACCGACTATTATCTTACTTACGACCTTTTGTTTTGCGTCATTAACTGCGACCATTATATAACATGGACGTCAAACGCCAGCTCAAAAATGCCCCCAAAACCAATCAAAACAATTGTGCCAAGCAAATTGTGCCAAGCAAATTGTGCCAATTGTGCCAGTTCAATTGTGCCAAGATGGGCAGGACATATAGTGCTTTTCGTGACACCGCGCATATTTCGGCGCAACATCTTTAAGTGCGTTCAAACTAAAAGAGCATTCGCTGTTCTAACCTCCCACTCTATGAAATTCGATCGGTACACAAAACGTGATTGGTTGATTTTGTAGAACGGGCGCTAGAACAGCGAATGCTCTTTTGGTTTAAACGCACCTTTTGACAAATGTTTATAGAATATAGCCAATCAAAACTTTGACAGACCAATCACAACTATTTTTAAATGGCGGTTTAATTTTTTATAGGTTGATATTGAAATTCATTACCGTGATATATTGAAGTATTGAAGAGAGGGTGAAGGGTGACAGTTGTCAACTAAAATTCAGGCCCGTTTTTGAAAGGCAATTTAGTATGGCGTGCGGCTTCCATGTTTTATTTGTTCGTAGGTCATTAACAATTAAAACGGGCGCGACTGCTGATTGTATAATAACTATAAATGTAAATAGAACTGTTAAGCTCACGTGTATTTAGTCACTACGCGCGAAATGTTTCGGAGAGCCTAGGTCTCCATTATCAAGCACAGCCATGCTATTCTCTTATTCACACATTCGACGCTGCGTTCATCAACGAGCTCGACGACGAGACAGCCTTCCCTTCGACGTCGAGCGCAGCGCTGCGAAAAACGGTATTCACTAACATAGAACAGCTCGTCGTCGAACTGTAGGCGGTAACTCTCGACGCAGTGTAGTTCCAGCTCACGCCGCAATCGTCGCCGAGCGCTAGTGTCGTTTAAAGTGCATTAGTGAATACCATTTTTAGGCTCGACGCCGCCGCAGCGCTGACACAGCGCTGCGCTGTTAGCAAGGCGGTTTCCTTAGTGAATAACACTGCTGAGCCCGCGTTCACGCCTCGCGACTCGAGAACGCGACGCGGCGCGTTGTCAGTGACCCTTCAATTCCTTAGTGGACTCTTACGACACCCATGGGAAGAGCTGGGGAGGTGACAAATGTCACCAGCGACATCACGTGATACCGTGAAAAATGTTGAGCTTTTTTCTAGAATTTGTTTAATGTCACTTTGATTTTCAACACACGATATTACATCCTTCATAATCATAACTGGGTCATTTGCAGAAAAAGTGTACCTTTTAATGTCACGAAAATAAGTATGTAAATTGAGATTTCTCAGTTTAGTTACTCCCATTCTAAAGGTATGAAAAATTACGTAACAAATTTGAGATTTTTTTTATCAGTTTCGTTACATTTCGTTTCATACATTTAGTAGGTATGGGAGTAACTAAACTGAGTAGGTAATTTCAATTTACATACTTATTTTCGTGACATTAGAAACAATTTTTTTTGTTTCATAACTGAAAAGTACGCACGATATGCCGAGTAAAATGATGTATGATCGCAAAAAAAATTAAAAGGACGGACAGTCGGTAGCATTTCTCACATAGGCTTCAATGGAGTGTCTTACTCGTTTTTATGATTGAAAGAATATGAATACTCCCAATTTTCGCATACTTCCAAGTATAAAATGGAGCATATCAATATTTTTTTTATGAGAATAATGTTTTTCATCACACTTGCTATATAAGCAAGCCATAGCATGCATGCATCGCGGGAGGCATAAAAAAGTGAAATTACCTTGGTAATATATTTTGTCTCATAACTTTTTTCGTCATTTAATAATATTATGTCTTAAAATTTATATTTTTGTCCACAACTGTGATGAAAAACATTGTATGCATCATGGTCGGTAAGAGGCATACTAACTCGAGTCATTAAAAGCCCTCCGCCTACAGCGTCGGACCTCTAACACTCTCGTTAGTTACTTCCCTAGATGCACAATGTACTATTTTTATGTTGTTCAATGAAACATTAAATTAGAAGCATTTCTTTATAGACAAAGAATAAATAAATCACGATAATAGATTATTAGTAATGTAATACTCTAAACGGGTAAATAAACATTTTTTTTTTTATATTTATCTCGATAGAACGAACCATATTTCATTAATATATTACATTATTTGATTATGATTCGTCCTTTGATAGACCACGTACAGTAGGTAGGTACACGCAAATTCAAGGTACATACAATTTGTGTAAATAAATTATTTATTCATTCAATCATAAAAGAGTACGATTTTCTACCGTTTTTGCGTAGAAACTTTAGGTTCATGGGGCCCCAGCGCACGCAAATTGTTTGCTGAGATCGCGAAACGTCTGGTTGACGTAACTAAACACCGAAGAGCTGGCGACTTCCTCGCACAACGCATCAGTATTGCGATACAGCGAGGAAATGCCGCCAGCGTCCTCGGTACAATGCCCCGAGGGCAAATCTTAAATATAGATTAGGTTAAGTAGATTAGTTAGAACTTAGAACGTATTGCGAAAACACAAATCAAATTATTTATTAACTAAATATTTTGATTTGTACTTTTTATTTTTCCCCAGTGGCCGAGGGGTACAGGCATCAGCCGCGAAAGCTGAGTACGTGGGTTCGATCCCCACCTCGGACAATTGGTGATCTTGGTCGTTTTTCTTTGGTATATGACATCTAATATTTTTAATTTATATAGATTAGTTAAATTGAAAATAAATATAAATTAAAATCATAAAAGTAAGCACTTAATATCGACTCCACTGAACCCTATGTGGAAAATGCGCATACGCTATTCATAACACATCATAACTTGAGAGACGGCAGTCCCCATACACAGTTGATTGTTTAAGTTGGTTACGAGTTTGTACGAGTAAAGTTGTAACTCTGATGGGAATACGCGGGATTGATTCACGGGCACGTACTATCCTATAGTCTGTGAGATAGCTCCGTGAACTTAACCTCATTTGTTTAAGTACCTTGTTTATTGTAACACATTGAGGGCATTTAGCTTAACTGTGTTACTGAGTAAGTCGTAAACTTACTGACTTAGAAACTAGATAAGTGTCAGGGCTGCAAAAGATTAGGTCAGAATGATTGAAGGGTTTATACGTGGGCAACTGGGCAATAATAATAATAAATACGTAACATGAAATAAGCCGACATCTGCGTTGAATCCAAGGCCCGACCGGGGAGCCCACAAGGCACAACCGTCCTTAACTGTCTTTATAATCGAACCGGCTGCTGATCTCACAGCAGAACGGCTAAACCTTGCTTTTAGTGTTCCTCTTCAGCTGCACCACATCGTCTGCCTAAGCTCGATTTTTAGTGGCGATTTGGTACCTATCATGTACCTAACCAATACTGTAATGTATTTTTAAATACATGTATTCCATTTAACAGCAGAATGAAATTTGAACAAAGTGAAAATGTTATATAAAATAAATAATAACATTATTAATTTATTAAACGTATATTAATATCGATTTTAACAAGGAAAAATTACTTGAATATAAAGTGTATAACCTTAGTTTTATGGTACTTTATCCATTGATGTCGAAAAAAATTTTGTTGCCTCTAATTTTATCTTATGTAGGAGTTTTTTTGTAAACAAACATCCTTTGCTCATTATATTTCATATTGTTATCCATTGGACTATTGGTTGGTACAGTGACAATAATAGTTACTTTGCTAAAAATGTGTAGCTGAAGTTACCAATAATTCGTTCACCGAGACATCCGTTACTGCAAAAAGCAGTGTTTTTTTACATTTTTTGACTTAATGACGAAGTCACATTTTCATAGTTGGTTATTTTTATTTTCGGTGTTGGTAGGCTTGTTCTTTCTTAAAGTTTCACGATGCCCATGCCTTAAGGATTTTTTTTTATCAATATTATTGTTATATTTAGATGTCCTTCTGAACTCTCTGTTCGATTTTGTGATTCGGGTTAACGTAATTTCGTTTATTCGAGCTCTAAAAATTGGCTGTAGCTAAAATGTTACATTACACTAGGGTTTCTAATATATTGGAATAACTAATATTACTGGAAAGAAAAAGAATCCTAAATAATTTTAAAATATATAATTCATATTTTCTTCGGTTACCGCGAGGATTACTCATGAAATAAAACTATGAAAACGGATAAACTCGCGTATATTATTTAATTTTAACTTCATTCCGACGTTTCGAACACTTTACAGGGTTCGTGGTCTGCGGATGACTGACAATGGAGGAAATTTGATAGATCTACCTCCATCAAAATAAGAAAGATAAGTACAAAACTACCCACCAAAGAAAAATTACTAAACCACAGACAATAAATTTTAAGGGTGGATGTACATACAAAATTTGCAAATTAAGCTAGTTATTCATTACAAATATTTTCAGAATGAAGACAAGAGACAAAATAAACAATCTACGCCGGTTCTATCCCTACGCCACTGCCTGAGAAGTATTTCCTTCCTTTGTATGATTGTATTGTTAGGAAGGTATCCCAAAATTGGGACCGGCAAGAAACTCAGCGGGACAACTCTTTTCAAAAAACATTTGTAGTACATCTTAAGATCATCATGCATTAAACCAAAACATACAATTTTGATTAATAAGGAAATTTAAAATAATTTTGAAAAAATGTTGCCAGTACTAAAAAGGGGGGGGAATGGTCACCACCGCCAAATACATCAGCCTCACGGTTTATGTCTAGACTGTTCCTTTATCAGATGAACAACTGGATCCCAAGCTGGTGGTAGAGACAAGCTTCTTTCCATTCTATTAAAGTTTGGATATTTCATTATCTCAATAGCCTCACGCAACATTCTAGGAATGTTTCTCTTCTCCTTAACGAGAACCAAAGGCTTGTCAAACTTAATAGAATGATTCGGTCCATCACTGATATGCTCCCAAACCGCAGACTGTTGTCGACGGTGCTTGACATCGGCTATGTGTTCCTTCACCCTAGTAGTGATATTCCTCTTTGTCTGCCCAACATATGAAAGCCCACATTCACAGTCCAGCTTATACACTCCTGCATTCAGTAAGGGGGTGCTATACTTAACAGGCCTCAGAAACTGCGACATCTTCTTCATTGGCTTAAAATAGGTTTTAATAGAAGCACGTTTCAAGGATCAGCCGCATCTTGAGGCTATTGAGATAATGAAATATCCAAACTTTAATAGAATGGAAAGAAGCTTGTCTCTACCACCAGCTTGGGATCCAGTTGTTCATCTGATAAAGGAACAGTCTAGACATAAACCGTGAGGCTGATGTATTTGGCGGTGGTGACCATTCCCCCCCCTTTTTAGTACTGGCAACATTTTTTTCAAAATTATTTTAAATTTCCTTATTAATCAAAATTGTATGTTTTGGTTTAATGCATGATGATCTTAAGATGTACTACAAATGTTTTTTGAAAAGAGTTGTCCCGCTGAGTTTCTTGCCGGTCCCAATTTTGGGATACCTTCCTAACAATACAATCATACAAAGGAAGGAAATACTTCTCAGGCAGTGGCGTAGGGATAGAACAGGCGTAGATTGTTTATTTTGTCTCTTGTCTTCATTCTGAAAATATTTGTAATGAATAACTAGCTTAATTTGCAAATTTTGTATGTACATCCACCCTTAAAATTTATTGTCTGTGGTTTAGTAATTTTTCTTTGGTGGGTAGTTTTGTACTTATCTTTCTTATTTTGATGGAGGTAGATCTATCAAATTTCCTCCATTGTCAGTCATCCACAGACCACGAACCCTGTAAAGTGTTCGAAACGTCGGAATGAAGTTAAAATTAGTTAATATACGCGAGTTTATCCGTTTTCATAGTTTTATTTCATGAATATATACTTCGTCAAAATCTGTCCAGCTTTCATTCCGCATACGTTACTCCATGTTTTATTAATCCCTGCTATTATTATAAAAGTCATAATTTGATTCTGTTTACTAAATAAATAAAACACAAGTACCCTGTTGTGTTTTTTCTGTATCTGGATCGATTAGCAACGTAAGCATAAGTGTGTACTTATGGTTTTTTTTCTTAGACCTCATAAGACAAAACTGACGGAAAAAACATAAGTGAGGACTTGTTAGTTGGAGGTTCCGGGTTCGAATCGGCGAGGGCATTTGTTTGTGTGTTTATCACAAATATTTGTGACTTGGTAATCGTTGATTTCTATGTACCTATTTAAGCATTTGTTTGCATCTATCTATTATATACATACAAGTTACCAACAAAACATAAGTCCTTCCCCGTTTTCAGTGAGGTTTCAGGACTCAGAGTATACCCTATTATTTATTTTTCCTAACATCCCCGTTTCGGAGTTCTCGAAACTATACAGGGTGTAATCGATAAGTGTTTACAGGCCATAATTCCGTAAATATGAGAGATATCAGAAAATAATTAACTGATATCAAAAGTGCATTATCCAACTAGTAAAATTACACTAATAACTTTTTTGAAATACAATCAAAAATATCTCAAATATTAACTTCAAACCCTCCAATACATTTAGTACGTAACCGTTCGTTCAAAGACTAGTTTAATACGAAAATTTTCTTATTAAGAATAAATGTTAGATTAATTATTCCATAAACGGTAGTATTATTATTTTAGTACAATGTATTCCTACAAATAACGAATCTCTAACAGTTTTATCTCTTTACGACACCCGACATTCTTTAAGGCTGTAAGTCGTCATACTAAATGTATGGGAGCGTTTTAAGTTAGTATTTTTAATATTACTTCATCTATTTAGAAAAAGTTGTTAATGTAATTTTACTCGTTGTGTAACGTACTTTCGATATCAGTTAAAAGTTTTCTGATATCTCTCATATTTACGGAATTATGGTGTGTAAACACTTATCGATTACACCCTGTATATGACTGTATAAATACCTAAACGATATTATAAAACGTCCTATAATTCCAATGTCTTAAGGCCAGCAAGCTTATAGACTCAGACGGCGGATATTTTAGTAGCTACACGGGTCGGTGCGGTGTTTTTACGCTACATTAAGTAATATTACAATATAATACGTATGCCAAGGTAACTCAAAAGGACGCATCTCCCATATAACTACAACGAGATATGCCTCCTTTTGGCTTGGAACGACATTTCATTCGTCTTCTGGATTATGCTACGAGTTTGTAACGTCCGTTAAAGTATATTTTTTATAGTACATTACTGACGAGGTATGGGAAAGGCCTTTTTGCGGGCTGAATATAATATTTAGGCCCTGGTTTTTCTGGCCGGTGACGTGATTTCTCTGAAACGTCGCCGGCAGCGGGTAACCGACGACGTGTCAGAGAAACCACCCTCAAACATTCGCGAACAAAACATTCGAACGTCGTCGGCGGCGGACACGCGTCGGTCGCCGGTCGCCGGCCAGAAAAACTAGGGCCTAAAACGGACGACCATGGGAGAAAAAAAACAAATATGTGAGTAGGTACCTAATCAATTTTTATTACAAATAATGAAATTAATTAAAATTAAAACTGTTTTTTTCTTCTTTATGAAAGATTCATAAGTCTTCATCATAAAGTTAGTATCCGCGCTAGCGCTTAATAGAGAAAGGAAGCGTGGGAAAGGGAAGCCACCAGCCATATGACTATATAACGAGTGCAAAAGAGATAGAAAACAATCCCAAAAGCGTACCCACTTTAGAAATGACATATCAGCCGTATCAGCCTACTTGACGGAGACTGTTATTTAAAAGTGATTTTATATTTAATTCCAGTAAGAAGTAAATTTACACAAATAATTAAACCGACATGGTATCGTGTAGTGTAAAGGATTGCCCTATTACTCACCGAAGAAATGACGGCAAACACTCGTTTCACAGGGAAATATGATTTGCCGGTTGATTGTTTTCAAACGATATTTTGTCGATTTAGTAGCATAAATCGTGTAAGTTATCACTTTCTAGCATTCATTGTTAGTTGTCCTATCACTGTGCGCTAATAATTTATCACAATAGTTAATACTAAAGGATATTTTGTGTAAAAATATAAATTGTCACGCTACGCTAGAGCTTGACTAAATGTTGAACTACCAATATCGATATTCGTTTGATAAACATACCTAATCAGTCTATTACATAACAATGCCGTCATAGTCCCAGATTTTAAATACGAATGTGTATTTAACAAACTTGAAGGACCTTACTATGTTTTGTGAGATTTTTTTGATAATATACGATTTTTATTATTTCTGTTAAATTTAAGGGATAGGTCAGGTAATAAGTTAACACACGTTTGCAATTTGTAATTCGACACCCTCAATTCACATTGTACTATAAAACTTATAGCAAAAAAATGAAGATAAAAAATACCATGTTGTCGATAAAACAGTCAAATATCGATAGATAATTGCTCTGTTGTAATAGGCAACCCTATTCCTGACCACACATAGACAAATTTACGCACACACTTGCGTTTGGTTTTTGGTAATGCTTTTAATCGTTGTCGATCATTCTTTGTCATTTTAGTTCTGTGGTCTTCATGTACTGATCTGTCATTAATCACATTTTATTTTACCTATGTGTATTTATTTATCACAAATATTTGTTCCCTAGTCGTGGCTGTCTATGTATTAAAGTATCTATCTATTATATATATCGTCTTTGTACCCACATCACAAGCCTTAATAGAACTTACTGTAGGTCTAACTCGATTTGTGTATGTTTTGTTTTGTTATGTTTGGTTTTTGGATTGACCATAAACAAAGGGCTTTACATCCTAATTTGTTACCGTAAAAGTACACTTTGCATACCATTTTTAACCGACTTCAAAAAAAGGAGGAGGTTCTCAATTCGACTGAATTTTTTTTTTTTTTTTTGTATGTATGTTACCTGATATCTCCGAGAATAGTGAACCGATTCTAAAATTTATTTTTGTGATCGAACGTGTATTACCCCGAGATGGTCCCATTGGCACCAAGTTGGGGTCTGATGATGGGATCCTGGAGAAATCGAGGGATCTCTTCAAATGTTATAGGTACATGTATAGCGCTTTTGGTAATTTTCATTCATTTACAAGAATTTGCATTCAGAAAGTAGGATTTGAGGAAACCAATGATGGAAACAAATCGGGAATCTTGGAGAAACCGGTTGAAGTCGGTTTTTTAAAATTTTAATTTGGTGATTATTAAGAAAACGTTACTGATTCAAAAGTTCATCATCATCATCAGCCTATGATAGTCCACTGCTGGACATAGGCCTCTCCTATTAACTATGCGTATAGACGCATTAATAGGAGGTAAATGCCCATAATCGCGACGCTGGGCAAGCGGATTGGCGATCGCAGTAATGTGTCCATTATGATGACGCTGCTGCCCATCATCAATCGTTATCAAAAATGGCCAGTGACACTTCAATCCCTTAGTCGACTCTTACGACACCCGCGGAAGGAGTCGGGGTGGTGACAAATGTATTCTTCCTGCCGTCACCACACGGCCAAAAGTTCAAATAAAGAAAGCACTGAAGTTGCACGTCATAAGAAACTACCTTTCAAGAAGACTTAACCTAAAATTTGATTTAAAATAGCCGTGGTCAAAGTTTTGATTGGTTATGTTTGAATTTGTCAACGATTTTAAGCGGACACCCGCGGTGTTTTACAATGCATTGTGTCCCGCCTACCACAGTACAATGTTCAAATATTATGGGCATTATTGTGCTCGCGTTAGACGCTTACTTTTGAATATACCATTCGCCAGTAGAATCCAAAATAAATGTAAACAAATATGGCTGACTTTCCATAGCATTTGACGTCTTTGACACACATCGTGAAAAACGTACAGGAAGGAGGCTTAGCACAGGATCAGTGCGACAATATGTCGCCGCGAGATAGACTATCCATCCCTCTTTTATTCATATAGTTAATAAAAGATGGAAAATATCTCGCGGCAACATACTGACATACCAATCATGTGCTAAGCATACAGATATATTTTTACGCTAAGACTAATAAAATATCAATAGTCTTAACTCAAGTAACTAAACTAAATTTGAATGCCAACAGGCACGACATAGCGTTCAATATTATATTAAATTTGTAACACCTGTAACCTACCTATGTTGTACAAATAAACTATTTGATTTGCTTTGAAGTGAACCCAAGGCTTAAGGTAATAAACCAACTTAAAACCTTATTGTGTTTTACTTTTATCCTTTAGATACAGCTAAATAATATATTATTTTTCTTCCCAATTTGAATAATAGTCTAACAAATTATCTTTCCCCTTTTGGTGAGAAAGAGGCCATTTCAATTATCTTTCCGGTCTTTATATTTTGACGCCTAATACAACGGTTGATGTGGGTATATTCCACAATTTTCTTTGGGAAGGTACTTGAGGCTTTGTCGTCTTTGTCGGGTTTAATTGCAGCACGAACATGGCTTCACCCGCGAATGTCGTATTTGTCAGACGTATTTTCACGCCTACGTGAACAAAGCTGGAGATAAAATTTAGTAGGCATACCGGGTGACATGAAGTGAAAGCATTTACTCTAAAAATTTTTGATAGACTGTTTTCGTAAAAGAGACTATCTTATTTTCAATAGCGAGTAATACTGCATTCATAGGTTTTGTACGAAAAGTAGCTATTTTTAGAGGTATGAAGAACAATCATTAATTTTAGCCATTTAACCCTATTCATTTCTTCTGAGTTACTATGTTACTTAGAAGTTACTTTAGAAGAATTGTTTCTTTAGGAGCATGGCCTCAATTGGCAGCATAAAACAGGAGGTGTTTTCATTATTCATATTTGAGTGGGTTCGATTTCCAGACGAGGTTTGTCTTACTAACTTAGTATTATGTACTAGCTTTTAAAAAACCGGCCAAGTGCGAGTCGGACTCGCGCGCGAAGGGTTCCGTACCATTATCAATGTATTATTTAAAAAATACAGTTAAACCATCCTACCTCAAAAACTATAGGAGATAATTTAATCAAACCAAAAATCGTTGATAGAGTTTATTAATGTGCATAACATATAATTTTTTTTAATTTTAAATCGCGTCGTTTAAAAAATAGAGGGGGGGGGACACATTTTTCAGACTTTGAGAGCTGATATCTCGAAAACGATTTGCTTAAATAAAAATGAGATGTATAAACCTTCATATCATTTTCAAAGACCTTTCTATTAATACCCCACACGATTATATACAACTAAAAAAAAATTCTATCCCTCAGTTACATGTATGGAGGGCCCCCACCCCAATGGTTTTTTTTTTACAATTTAGTATCATAATCCTGTAGCGATTCATACAACACATATCCTTACTAAGTTTCGTTACTGTAGCATTTATAGTTTCCGAGTAAATCGGCTGTGACAGACGGACAGACGGACAGACGGACATGACGAATCTATAAGGGTTCCGTTTTTGCCATTTTGGCTACGGAACCCTAAAAATAACATTAATAAAGCCTTATTTAAGCCAAAATATCCTATATAAGATATTTACGGTACTTCCCCTTTATGTCCCGAAGTTTTGGGAGGCCCTGTATAACTGCACTGCTGTATAATATTCAAATTCGAATAGATTTAAAAATAATATTAGTTGGAATCGCGTTACGTTTAATTATCCTGACGTTTCGGGCATGAAAAAATGAATGAATGATGGCGTTTGTCGTTAAAATATGATGAGTGATGATCGTGAAAGTTTAAATCAATATACTTAGTATTAGGTATAGTCATAAAAAATATGTTTCCCCTCACTAGCTCGTAAAGCGCTCGTTTATCCTTTAATACGAGCGGGTAAAAACGCTTTTTACCAACTTGTGAATAAAGTAATTTGACATTGCTCTAATTCCTATAGCCCCCTACTGCCTAGTATAAGTGGATCTGTATGACCTTAGTAAACATGCGTAATCGGAGCTCACATGTTAAATTGGTCGTTTCTCATGGGTGACTTTGTAAGCCATTGGCTATATTTAAGTTCCAGAAGTAACTGTATTCTACGATACGTTTCGACATTGAGTTTACATTTGGATGAGATTTGTAATCATATTTCCTCGCGATAGTGAGGGGAAAAAGGTTGTATTACACTTGGCGGCAAAGTTTGTTCAACTCTCGTGCCTTGAGACCTTCGCAATGCTCAAGATTCCAGTTTCCAATTTTGGAATCTTTCGCTAGCTCAGGTCTCAATATTGGCACGACAGTTAAACAACAACTTTGCCCCCTTGTATAATAAATAACTATTACCCAAAGATCTCAAAAACGTAAGACACTAAACCAAGCTTTATAATCTGAAAATATAGGATGAAAGTAACATTTTAACATTTCTATTTAAATAAAATAAAATTGGATATGCACACTAATAAACTGGAAGAATTTTAGAATACTTAAACAAGTTGCTGGGGTGCAATAATTTATCGTCAGTTTTCAAGTACTAGGCATCCCAAAGGAAAACTTGGTCTTAAAGAATTTCTGATCTGATCGACTAACTTTAGGTATATTTTACAGAAACAGGATGCTTAGCCAAGTTGCCAAACGCTAGCGCTTAGTCGTCAATCGCAGCTAACTGTCTTTGTCGCTCTAATATGAAAGAGTGACAGAGAGGGAAAACTACGATACGCTACTAAGCGCTAGCGCTTGGCAACTTGGCTAAGCATACTGGTGTCTATTCGATATGCGCTCAAAGACATATTTTCATCTACATACATATAACCTAGCCGTGTGGTGACGGCAGTAAGAATACATTTGTCACCACTCTAACTCCTCCTGCGGGTGTCGTAAGAATCGACTAAGGGATTGAAGTGTCATTGACCATTATTTGATAAAAGATTGATGATGGGCAGCAGCGTCATCATAGTGGACACATTACTGCGATCGCCGATCCGCTTGCCCAGCGTGGCGATTATGGGCATTTACCTCCTAATGCGTCTATACGTCCAGCAGTGGACTAACATAGGCTGATGATGTGATACATATAACCTGACAAATAAAATCAAATTAAAAAGGTAAAGACTAACTTCAATGATTTATTCAAGTTCCCATCAGCAGACCCCAATTTAGTGCCAACGCAACGGGAACATTTCGCGATTATATCCGTTCGATGAAAAAAAATGAAAATCTGTTCACGATTCTCGGTGATAAGTATTGGGTACATTTTACATACTTACAAAAAAAATCTGTCGAATTGCGAACCTCCTCTTTTTTGAAGTCGCGTAAAAAAGGTGCGTCATTCTAATTTTATAGAGATACAAAAACTTTTTCAAAAAGATCAGGGTGCTTAGACGAGTTGCCAATCGCTAACGCTTGACGAAAGGCAGCCTACTGTCTTTGTTGCACTAATATGAAAGAGTGACAGAGAGGGAAAACGACGATAAGCTATTAAACGTTAGCGATTGGCAGCTTGGCTAAGCATCCTGATTACAAAAGCAGATTTAAAAAAATCTGCCGTGATCTACTGACACCTTTCTCAGACTTATACCTACAGTGACATCATCATCATCGTAATCATCAGCTGAAAGACGTCCACAGCTAAACATGGCCTCCCCCAAAGATTGCCACAATGACCGGTCCTGCGCCACCCGCATCCAGCGGATTCCAACGACCTTCACTATCAATCCTCCTTGTGGGGGCCTACCCACGCTGCGCCTTCCGGTACGTGGCCGCCACTCGAGAACCTTTCCGCCACAAAGGCCATCGGTTCTACGTGCAATATACTCCGCACACTGCTACTTCTGTTTAAGTAACGATCCGGAGAGCTATATTGGTTACTTTGGTTCTGGTCTCATTTCTACAGCGACTTATTTAATTAAAAATCAAATCTCAGATGTAATAAAGGCATTTAAATCCATCAATGTCAAAAAAACTTCTGACCTCTGGGGAGTCTCTGTTCATGTCGTCAAATCCCTTATTGAAATCGTAGCACCTGAATTGGTAGTAATATTTAATCAATGTGTTGATTGTGGTGAGTTTCCTGATCTTATGAAACATAGTAAAGTAACTCCTTTATTCAAATCCGGTAGCACTTTTGACCCCACTAATTTTAGACCTATATCTGTGCTACCAACGTTCAGCAAAATCTTTGAAAAAATAGTTTTATCGCAATTAATTAAGCACTTTAACGTAAACAATTTAATGCATAACAAGCAATTTGGTTTTACTCGGGGGCGCTCAACATCCGATGCTGGTGTCGAATTAATTAAACAAATATTTGATGCCTGGGAGGAATCACGAGATGCTTTAGGTATCTTCTGTGATTTGTCCAAGGCCTTCGACTGCGTTTGTCATGAAACATTGATCAGGAAGCTAGACCATTATGGAGTTAAAGGATCAGCGTTAAATTTACTGGAATCTTATTTACGCGGTAGAATACAAAGGGTTGATGTGAATGGACAGCGATCGCCGGGGTCATTGGTCTCCACGGGTGTACCACAGGGATCTATATTGGGGCCTTTCCTTTTCCTTATCTACATAAATGACTTGCCACATCTCATAGAGACCCACCATGACATAGTATTGTTTGCTGACGACACCTCACTTATTTTTAAAGTCAAACGACAGCAACAAGCTTGGAATGATGTAAACAATGCTATTTCGAAAGTAGTAAACTGGTTTAATATGAATAACTTAATGTTGAATGAGAAAAAAAACTAAATGTATTAAATTTGTTACAAGTAACGTAAAACATCAACAGGCTAGTATATTTGTGAAAGGTGAGGAATTGGAAATAGTTGAAAGTACAGTCTTTCTTGGTATAACACTAGACTCTAAGCTTCAGTGGGGTCCTCACATATCTAATCTCTCGAATAAACTGAGTTCTGCAGCTTTTGCAGTGAGCAAGATCCGTCAATTAACTGACGTCGATACAGCTCGGTTAGTATATTTTAGTTATTTTCATAGCATTATGTCGTATGGCATTTTATTATGGGGCAGTGCTGCCAATTCAGAGACTAACACTATTTTTGTTCTGCAGAAGAGGGCTATTCGAGCGATATATAAAATGAGCCCTAGAGACTCACTTAGAGATAAGTTTAAGGTTATTAATATAATGACATTGTATTCTCAATACATCTATGAGAATATTATGTATGTACATAAAAATATTATCAATTTTAGGAAAAATTGTGACATACATAATATTAATACTAGAAACAAGCATAAGCTCGCAGTACCCGCCACTCGGCTCCATAAAATTAGGAAATCATTCATGGGTAATTGTGTAAGATTTTATAATAAACTTCCAGTAAATGTTACTGAATTTTCAGTCAACAAATTTAAGAATTTTGTAAAGCGTAAACTTATATCTAAAGCTTATTATAGTACACAAGACTACATGAATGATAAAACACCGTGGGAGTAATTTAGGATTTAATTATTAGTTTGTTAAAGTCATGACATTCAATTACGATAATTTACGCTTGGAGACCTTGTACATCTCCAAACGTGTATTATATAATGTTATTATTATATACCTATTCGGAGAGAAACCTTATTTCTCTATAAATTATTACTTATAAATGTTGTGACTTTTAGAGACTTTACATCTCTTGTTATTATTATTATATTTCAATTTGTTTAAAATCAATTTTATGTTTTTTTTTTTTTTTTAATGCATGTTAGTTGTAAGATGTACCATCATTGTTTGAAAAAATTATTCCCGCCAAGTTTCTTACCGGTTCTTCTTGGGTCAGCGGTGTAGGGTTCGAACCGGAAGTAGTTTTTCATATCTAGACGATTCAAAAGAGTTTGTTGCTATTCCAATTTGAATAAAGAATTATTTGACTTTGACTTTGACTTTAATTTTCTACTACGTGCTTATATGTAATTTTGTAATGAAAAGCACACG